>JAFBJQ010002438.1:61073-258527 GCA_016785345.1 Trinectes maculatus | reverse complement strand
GTCATAGTATATAGTATGTTTTGACAAATTTTGACTTTTCATTCAGTTTTAGATCAAATTTCGTGAAACTGTCAAAATTTGGTTCGAAACGCAAAGACATACTATACTATGACATTTTGATGTGTTGTGGATGGGTTTTTGACGTTTTCATGAAAAGACCAAATTTGATCCGAAACACTACAACACACTATACATTTTGGTGCATTCTGGGTGCATTTTTGACGTTCGTGTCAACTCAAAATTTGGTCTGAAATGCGACAGCATACTATATAGTATGACGTTTTGGCAAAAACTCATCCAGAACACACCAAAACATCATAGTATAGTATGTCATTGCGTTTCGGACCAAATTTTGACTTCTCACGAAAACGTCAAAAACAGTTCCAGAACCCACCAAAACGTCATAGTATAGTATGTCGTCACGTGTTAGACCAAACTTTGACTTTTTACGAAAACGTAAAAAATGCATCCAGAATGCACCAAAACGTCATAGAATTGTATGTGGTGGCATTTCGGACCAAATTTTGACTTTTCACCAAAACATCTAAAACACGTCCACATCACACCAAAACGCCATAGTATATTATGTCATCACGTTCTAGACCAAATTTTGACCTTTCATGAAAATGTCAACAATGCGCCCTGGACGGGTCAAAACATCATAGTATGTCGTAGTGTTTCAGAGCAAATTTTGACTTTTCAAAAAAATGCATCCAGGACGCGTCAAAACATCGTAGTATAGTACGCTGTCGTGTTTCGGACCAAATTTAGACTTTTCACAAAATGTCAAAATCGCGCCCAGAACCCGTCAAAACGTCATAGTATAGCATGTCGCTGAGTTTGGGACATAATTTTGACTTTTCACTAAAAACAGGTCAAAACATCATTGTTTACAACATTTTCATTTTTCACCAAAACATCCAAAAGTCGTCAAAAATGTCATAGTATAGTATGTTGTTGAAATTTTGCAGTGTTAGGAGTTAGAATGTTAGGGGATCTTAAACCAAGTGTTTTATTCTACCGTTGCTTTTCCTTTGTATGAAAAACTAAAAACTCAGTTCTTGTGCATTTGTTTGATCGACAACACAATTTGCCTTAAGCTTTTTACAGTCTTGCTTTCTGAATGTGCACAGTATAATGAAAACAGAAGAAAAAATATAAAATTTTTTATATGAAAATGTTGCTGACCATGTACTTAAACAAAGTTCCTTGTGAAATGAGACCTAGATGATTAAAGAATTAAAATCTTACAGAAATCAGATAACAAATTATACAGAAGGCAAATGGCACATGTCTATGGAATACAGTTAGGGCTGTACAGAAGCACTGAAGGGAAGCAAAAAGATTCCTGCTGGGTGACACAGTTCTGAGTGTGGGCTCCATCTGCACAGTGCTCATCTACACTCATTATACTGATTAATCACTCAACACCACCCACTTTCAGCCACACGCCAATCACCATTTATCCACATGGACAACTGCACACACATACAGAGTAGGAAGATGTGTTGCTTGGGCAATAGCAGAAAGAAATGCTTTCATTATTGATATTTTCTTAAATACATTTGCTTTTTAAAAAATATAAATATGGTTAATGAAAGAAAATACATAATGAAAGATAGTTTATTTGAATAGAGTATATGTGTATATGTGCATTTAGCATGCAAGAAAAAACCTGAATTGACTTTTATCAGCCCTTTATCAACTATGCATTTGTTGACAGTAGTGTTTCACAGTTTGACAGTGTGTTGAAATTAATATACATTGTACCTGGCTAGCAGTTCTACGTTGTTTGTGTAACACAAACAAATGCTGCAAGAAATATACAACAAAATTCCATACAGCTCAAAAATCTTCCGTAGTCTTATTTCGCAAAGACTAATGACAAACAAGTAGGGACTTAATAAATGGAAGGGATAGTGAAAATGGAAGGAACCTAGGTAGGAAGAGGGGGTTCGTAATGCATCTAAAACTCTGTAACTCAATCTTATTATCTGCCTTCTCTGTCGACATGTCTAATGTAATGATTTGTCAGCAGAATATGGCAGCGTGCTGGCCTTGAAGTACCCCTGCAATGTGTCACCCTGGCAGAGTGGATAGATAGGAGTTGATTGGCTCTCCTTATTCTGCATTAGGGCCCATCAGCGCCTCGGAGATGATGTACACAGCCCTGAATACTGTCAGACAGTAAGGGCTCTCCATGAGATTCCTTGCATTGAAACATTCACTTTCATCTGCATGTGCCCAGCATACCAACATACATGCAACATATGCAAATGTAGAGACAGTATCAGTTGTCCCCCTGGTCCCTAGCCCCTGCACAGTTGTGTCATTTATCATCCCACCAATGAATGCATCCTAGACCCTTGCACAAACAGACACTACACTACATACACTTACATACGTGCACTGTTGTGAATCAGGCATAAAATCAAATATGGAAAAGACATCAGAGCCACTACCGTTTCCTCTGTGGCAGTGGGATGAGCATAATCAAAGACATAATGGAACACTGGACCATTGAACCATATAGTCTCAGAAAGCTTGGCAAAGGTCTGCTTTTTAAGGGCCGGCAGCCTGGCAAAGCTTTCCATTGTTACTGCTGGCTGACAACAGAAGCCACAAGAGAAGGGAAGAGTCCTGTACACATAATTTGGGTGTCAGTTGCTTTTGCTTTGGGCTTCAGGGGCCTGGTTACATTTTTTTTTTAGTTGGACATGACAAGTTCCTTAGATGGCCATAAGCTAAGCGCAAATTCTGCCTTGGTGATGCCCGTGACTTTGTTGTCATTCTTGTTTAAACTGGATCAGTCTGCTTGAGAGAAGAATGACCTTTTCCTATACAGTGTTCTTGCTGAACTCTGCTCCTTTTCCTCGTTGCTTAATTGGCACGTCTTTGGAAATTGCTCTTAGAATCAGAAAAAGCTTTCAGAAGATGTGAATACATTCTCAAATTTTCCTGCCATGCATACTCCCTTCTGATGTTTGCCCAAGCATACAGGGCCGTTTTAAGGTCTAATCATCTTTTCCTCCTCCATCATGCAAAACATGCCATGCTTCCATTTGATGTACAATTTTTGGAGTTTTTCAAATTGATTCTGTGTCATCACAGACATTGACCGTGGTAGATCAGAGCTAATGTGTAATCAAAAAGGGTTGTCTACTTAAGTTGGCCTCATAAGACAAAAAGGCTATATGGAAACCCTCTGTGAAGTGTTTTTTTTTTTTTTAGACTTAAAGTCCTTGTCTTTCTTGGAAGAAGGTTTGTACATTAATGACCCTAAAGTTCCTCTGTCGGGATGTTCCACAGCTGTAAACAGTTTAAGTTTATAAAGTCAGACCTATAGGCTAACAAGGTTTAATCAGCTATAGACTGAGAGCTAATTAACACACACACACACACACACGCACACACACACACACACACACTAAGATAAATCAAACAAACCAGAACTGTTTTGCAGACTGCTCCAGAGCAGCTCTTTTTTCCCCACAACCCTCTAACCAGGACGTGGCGTGTGATCTTGCTGCTTGAAATGAGAGAGTCATCACTAAATGTTTAAGCACACCCACTTTTTGGTGTGTGGTAAACTAACGCTTGTCAGCAGATGATATGGCCCTGGGGGCTTGTTTTACGGAATATCAGAGTGGCTTCTTAATGTTTAAAGTCTGCCAATGTATTTTATATTTCCCCATCTCCTTTTCAAAAGGAAAGGCTAATGCCTAACACTGCACTGCCGTTATTTATTTGTAATTAGTATTGTTCTATGTTGTGCGCAGCTGCACTGGTAAGAATATCAAATAAGTGCAGAGAAGGGTCCAGCGTCTCTCATACATAAGCTCAGCGTGTCTCATTAAGGAAATGTGTACATACAGTGGGAAACATACATTTGTGTTTTTAATGATTATTATACACTTTACAGTCATAATGATAGAATACTGCAAAAGTACACATATATAGATTTTAATAAAATTGTATTTCCGTTTTGTCATAATAAGGCATTGATGAGGGGTTTTTTTTCCCTTTTTAGTTTTAAAGCTGCACAAAAATGCACATTATACTACAAATTACACAGTGTCACATAGACTCTTACTACAGACTGACTTGGTTGTCTCACAGGTAAACTCCAGGGTTATCGGTGTTCAGATTTGCACTACTTCCCATCACCTCGCCATGGCAACAGCTTCTCCCCTAGGTCTGACCGGAGTCATTTGAACTAGCCTTGCTTGTTATTATTGTTTACCTGTCTTGTCAATCACCTAGATCACATCCATGCTCATCTGTATGCATGGCTCATCATTACTTATGGTTGCCCACTGGCTGCAGGGTCTGGCAGTGCCCAAGCTCGTCTTTGTTCTCTGCTGTAACAACAAGTGATTGCAACACCATGGCACATAGCTGGGCATCATTTGCATGGTATAAAAGTGCACATGTGGGGCAAGGCGATAAGTGTGGTTTTGCATTGCGTGTGTTGGATTAGAGCTTAAGCAGGAGAACCGAGGTCCCCCTTGGGCCTAATTGTGGTGTTTTTTGGCACATAGCGCATAACGCTCTTCTGCATCAGCGCTAATTAAACAAAGCAATGCGAAATACATTATGCTGATTTGGTTTGGCTGGAAGAATAAGACAGAAAGGAAGTACTGAATAAACAAAGTAAAGGGAGGGGATGGAGATGTGGCAGCTTGGTTTGGTGCAATATCAAACGTGCTTCAGAAATTTATGGCCAGGGCCCAAGGTACTACATGTACTTTTCACTGATCATCACCACGCTCCTGATCTCTAGCCACAGGGCCCAGGCGAGGTCCTCCGTCCTCTGGTTGAATATTGATTAAAAACACACACACACACACACACAGATCCTGCAGCACAAGAGTTAAATTATGAGTCAATGGCTCTCCTCGGGTACACACAGTGCTGAATTTTCTTCACAGACTTAAGACTTGTTTTTAAAAAATTTTCCCCACTCAAATTCAGCGTTTTTGTTTCCGTGACAGATGGGACATCACTCAAAAAGACACTCTCAGGCACTAGACTCCACAAACAAATTAAATTCTATGACTGCAAGCTCGCTTCTCTTTATGCCTCCACGCCAGCAGCAGCCAATAGCTGAAGGCATCGTACTGTACGTTTGTCTGTCCATTCATCCTTTTATTCCAGGATTTTGAATGTGACTGCAGAAACAACACTGTGAGGGAGTTTGGACAGGCAACTTAATCAGAAAAGAAGAATATTAAAAGTCTGTGTCAGGGGAGAGTGGATTCTGCTTTTAGAAACATTATGCTTATTTATATCTTACTATATTATATATATTTCATATCGCTCGCTTATAAACATGCAACTTCTATAAGCCTGGTTAATTTCCGTTTTAGGATTACGTCACACCTTGGTGTGTGTAAATGCTCAGGTGTGCTTGTTTAAAAAAAAAAAATCATAATTTTTCCTTTCAAAACGACAAATTTAATGTCACAGTTAGTCAGTTAGGTTTCCCAGCCTCAACTCTGAAATTAATCCCCCCCCTCTGTGCGTGTGTGTGTGTATGTGCGTTTGCCTTTCTCTTAAACTGCACTTCTCATTTCGTTTAATGCGATTTTAGAATCTGTCGCACTCAGTTTGTTGCCTGTCAGTCTGTCGCTGTAGATTTGCTCATAGTGAGATTTGAGGGGTTTGTGTGGTTTGGCAGTGTGTAGATCCTGTAAGACGACAACAGCCTGCGCGACTGATGTTCATTGTTTAGCGTATTTACCTTTGAGACAGGATTTGCAGTTAGCTGTTGTTTCTCCGTTTTTTTCCCCCTGACTAAATAACTCGTCTAATTTTAGACCTAATTTTATCAACCGCAAAAAACCCTTTTTTTAAAGAAACATTTTAGGTCATTAAATGTGTAAAGTAATTGTACAGGCTTTTCATATGATTTAATAAACAGATGTGTTTTTGTATGTGTAAGTATGTATACTTACATGTTATATTTATTTATAATTTATTTTACTGGGCTCTGTCAAATCATATCAAATCATCCCAAATCTTGTAAACATACAAAAACACAACTTGATAGGCTTCGTACCCCATATCCACCTGCCACTCACGTGCTAGTAACCTCTTGTTTGAGACTGAAGCTGTGTACACCCACCAACTATTGTGAAAAGAAACTTTTTCTCTTTTGACTTTTGAGATCTTTTTTTTTAAAATCTGAAATTACACATAATGTCTTTTTGGAACTGTCTGGAGTTGGTTTGAGAAATAAGCCTTGTAGGATATTGTTTGCTATTCTGTTATTTTGTCATTGATTCAAAGTTACATCTACACTGATTTGCCATGAATCAGGCAGGGAGCCAGCTGAGGTGTCACAGCGGGGGAGGTGGCAGACACACGTTGGTCTTTCTCACAAAGCAAGGGAAGAATACTGTAATTTCCCCTTGTCCCAAAATTGAGGAGAAAATCCATTAAACGAAAAAAAAAATCACATCTGTTGAACACATGGCAGCCATGGCTCCTCAAATGCTGGGCATTAAACCTTTCCTTAGACAGTATAGATGCCCCTCCTTCCTATTTAGGGCCCAGGTATGAGAAGACGTCATGTTAACCGGGATGCAGCACTGTAACCTGTATGCTACTTTTATGTCTATGGGACGCTGAATACCACCCATTTAAACTGTATTAGCTTGGCATGGGTTTGTGGATGCTGTGAAACTGCGAACTTAATTCACTGGAAGACATCACTAGATGACAGCAGCAGAGATCAAAGTATGAAGTGAAAGCCCTGAAGACGCCGTTATCCTCTACAGATGTTTAGTGAACCGTAACCTGTATCTCATTACTTTAACATTCTCCTTTACCCTCACCCTTTACCCAACTACTTCTGTTCCTCCAGTACAGTCCTCAAGTGCAGCAAGTAGTGAGTCTCTAAGCTGCGTTTGTTGACAGCAAATCTATAATAAACGGACTATTCTGTGCTTCTGTGATATAACAACATGTGTTGTATTTAGACTAAGATGAATTCATTCTGATTTGTCAATCTGACAGGTGACAATATCCAGGACCACAACATGGATTTCCTGTAGGCAGGTTTTGGGTGCCAGATAAAAATATACATTACTAGAACAGTGACTATCAACAAAATAAGTGGTTGTTAATTGATATTAGTTCCAGTGGTTGAGTTGTAGTGTTGTAGCCCTTGAGCATAATCCATGATCAGCTGCCGCCACAGTTGATGGTCCAGGGACCATCCTGCATCCTGTAACGATAGAACATAAGGTTAGTAATGTGCATTGATAAGACATAGATGCAACACAACAAAAGAAGTACATTTTTGCAGTTATATACCAATTTAAAATGTTACCAAATGTAACAAACTTTTTAAGCAGCTGTGTTGGTTGCATTAATTAGGCATTGGATGTATTTGTTGTGTTCCCTCATTTAGCCTGCAGGCTGCTTTTACTTTTTAACAAGGGAATGTTTGGTAGTGTTAACGATGTTTTACCCTAAACAACCAAATTCTGCTGTTGATGTTTTGTTAGTAGAGTGTGTGGATGTGCAGCACAGTAAATGAGTGTGTTGGGTTGGTAGCATACTTCCAGTGATCTCACCCAGGCTGGTGTTTGTGTGGCTGGTGGCCTGTGGTGCGATGTTTGGCCCAGCGTCATCACCCAGTCTTCCACGCTGCCTCGCATATGGCGCTGCCTTTGTGTCAATTCTGCTCCGTGGGGTTTCTGATAATTAACAAGATGACAGACAGATGAAATGACAAACACAAGGTGGATTGGATTTTCCATCACATTGTCTTTCTTCATTTCCAATACATTAAACCAACTCTTAATAAACCCACCAACGTCTCAGATTTTAAAACAGTGCATCTAATGAATGGTGTTAGTTCTGTGTGTAAACAAAAAAACACTGATTCACATCTTCTGGCCCAAAATTGTAAAAAAAAAAGGAAACAAATCAGTTTCACAAATATAGATATTTTTTATTTATCTATATATATTTTTTATATCATCAGCCATCTTTTGTGCTTCTGCTGATATGATCAAAAGCCTTCATTATCAAGGCACCACTGCTTGCTGCAGTCCGTAATTGGGGCCTCGGCAAAAGCAAGCAACATTTGATATAATGGCTCCCTCCCAAGCAGGACTGCTAACCCTGCATTATGGCTTAGTTTTTATATTGCTTAGTTCCCTTAGGGATGGACAGAGATGTCATCATTAGTGGGCAGTGGACTATGGTCGTGGTGAGGTCTATAAAGTGGTCAGCCAGACCCGTGTCCCAGTAGCTGTGTCTGCTCTCTGTTTTCCCTGTCAGGGATCCATCTGCCCACGTGACCCCGCGCCAGGCTGCTCTGACTGAATATATTTGGGGAGCTAATGGGGAAGGAAGCTTTGTGAAGACCTGGAAAAGGGCACGTCTTCTTCTTTCCCTCTGAGGAAAAGGGGGGAAAGTTGTTGCGGTCAATTTTATTAACTTGGGTGACCTTCACACAAACAATTAACATTTACAGGAAACAAAGTCCTTCCCATTATTTCCCTCATCTCTGTCCTCATCTTTAGCCTCACCAGCAGCATCAGGTTTTTGTGTCGCATTCATTAGGCATATTCAACAAAGAAGACGCATATTAATGAGATACCAGTTGCATACATTTTTTAGAAGGTCAGTCATCTGAAGATCCCTGACATGTTCAGCAAATGGCTAATGGCCATAACTGTCATAGTGAAGCAGTAAAACAGTGAGCAGTGATTATGTGACCACTCTCTTACCAAGCAAACTGCAACGTGTAATGAAATCTAGTCTGATGAAGATAAATATGCATAAGGAAAAATGTCTGTTTGGAGTGTGTTACATCACCAGACCATACAGTCGGAATAATTCACAAACCTACAAAGAGCTAGATAAGTGAGTACTTGATCTGCCTTTGCGCGTGCGTCAAAATGCAAAAGTGCATGAGCTTTTTAAAATAATTGTCATATTTTATATATGTTTTTTTTTGTTAAAAATTAGGGTTATTTTTCCAACTCTCAGCTAACCAGATAAGTTTCACAGGATTACACTCAATACTCTCTCCATCTTTGAAAGACTTGTCCTTGTCGATGAGGTGATTTTTGTCCTGATGTGAACAAAAATAAGATTTGCATTAACGCTACCATTAATACACACTCTCTCTGTGTGCATGTGTGTGTGTGTGTGTGTGTACGCGTGTGTGTCTGCTCTCTCATTTGTAGAACCTGATCAAGAACCTGCCAGAGCAAAAAGAGCTGAACGCACTGGCGGAACTAAAGGGTGAATATGAAGAGCTGGTGGAGTCGGAGCAGTTTGGCATTGTGGTGAGTATGATTTCCTGTGACTGGACGGCGCTTTAGGTGGGACCATGAAATTAAGAAATGTATAATTCAGAGGGATGCATACCCATGAGTTGCAGTAACATTTAATCTAAATATCTAACGGGATAAAGAGCATATTTGATTAAAGGCAAGACTGAAAAAAATAGATGAGTCACCTAAATTCCAAATGACAGAGGCTATGATTAAAAACGGAAGGCAAAGGATAGTTCAATCAGCTTAGATTAGTATTCAGCCATAGGAACTCAGTGAATGCAATATTTTGACATCAGATGTCTTTTTTGCCTCATGATAAAAATCATACCCCAAGGCTGTGAATCCTGTCTGTAATAAAGCTCTTTGAAGAGAAGGTCCACTGTGGTCATCCGGCTTGATAATGTATCCCAGTCCTCTAATTGACTTACAATGAACAGTCAAAGTCCTATCCTTTGCAGTGGTGGCATAATTCATACTTACATACATACAAGATCGTAAACTTGTATTATTAACTTATTATAACCATAAGAAAGGAATCTCTGTTTTCACTCATCATCATCGTACCAATATTAGCAGGTAGCTACATCTGTAAGTAGGTTTGTGCATTTTTGAGGCCTATATTTATGAATATAGTATCAGATTACTTGATCAGTTAAGTTTTACTTAAACTTCGAAGCAACTGCACAGAGGCACACTACTTTAAATTTTCCGCTTTGGTTCAAGGGTCACAGACGTTCCCCCATCTCCCCAGTAACTCTCTTCCGTTGTTAAAGGCTTTTTCTCCCATGTCTTTAAGGAGACGTAATGAAGCAGGTGGTGGCAGTTTCCCTCATGATCTAACTAATGTTGTGACCGTATACATCCCTACTGATTAAACAGCTCCTCAATGCGGGGCTATTTAGTTCCCCTGGGAAATAAGCCATGTTCAAACTCCTCTCTGCCAGAGCTGTCATCAACTCGCTTGCTTTCATTGTGATTTCTCCTTATTGTATACAAATCTATTCAAGTGAGGGAGAAGGAGAGTGTGTGTGTGTGTGTGTGTGAATGCATGTGTGGGTGGGTGCATCGAGGTGGGTGGGAATGTTGATGTGGGGGAAGACGAGTATTGTTTCACAGACTATTTGCACATACACATGAATAAATTTACGCAGTAATGAAACATTATGGGCTGAATCGAAAAGTTGCCTTCAAGCACTGGATTATGCAGCAATCTGTACAATTTGTCTGTGGTTGCTGCTTCTCCACATATCTAACAGCCAAACCCCTATTTGTTTTAATTCTCCTTCTTGTCAAAGCGATTTTTTCTCGTGTCCCCTTTTTTTCTGGCTTCAGTGATTCAACTCCCAAGCCCACAACTATTGATTTGAGTTGTTATATATTTATGGCAAATCTGGTTAATGGGAGCTGCCTTTGTCCATATGAAAGTCAAGATGGAAGCAGGAAACGGGTTCATGCCCATTTTGTGAAAGAGGGTAGTTGGTTTTCAGGTCGTAGTCACAGAAGTGGCCTTTCTTAACACATACATACATCTATGCTGTGGTCAATGCCAATGACAGTCTTTTTGTTTTTTCCCTGTCGTCAGATGAGTTCAGTGAAACTCCTGCGGCCACGTCTCAACGGCATTCTGTTTAAGCTGACCTTTGAGGAGCAGGTGAACAACATCCGACCAGACATCATGAATGTCACATTCGCCTGTGAGGAGGTGAAGAAGAGTGAAGGCTTCAGCAAACTCCTGGAGTTGGTGTTGCTGGTCGGCAATTACATGAATGCCGGTTCGAGAAATGCCCAAACGTTTGGCTTCAACCTCAGCTTCCTCTGCAAGGTAACGCACCGCCACGCAACACACAACATATCAAATGTTTGTAAAGTGTACAAGGAATATGGTGGAAATAATGTGCATGGACACAACTTTATTTTAGGTAGTAGAAACCTGACCAAAAAAAAATAATCTGGTTTATCAACAACAACAAAAAAACAAAACAAATTTAATCCAACCAACGGGGCAAATATTGTGAGGTGTGGAGCCAGCAAAGGCAGCACCTCTTTTCAGTGCCAGGTAAAATCACAGCATGCAGAGGTGTGAAAGACAGAACTGACAGCCATGCACACACAGCTATACTAAGCACAACAAATCTCTTGAAAAGCCACACACACACTCACACAAACACACACGGAGAGACACCTACTTAAAAAATCCTTCAGGCAGGTACTGAGACAAGTTACTGCGACTCCCGCACTGTGTTGTGAGTAGATTCCTTAAGCTAAGGTAAAAGTGGAAAGTGTCACTGTCGACCAAGCTATGTTTAGTCCTGTCACAATGAAAACAACACACTTTAAAATAGTACTAAACCAAAAGAGAAAGGCGACACAGACACTGTTAGTTATTGTTATCTACATACATATACAACAATTAAAAAAAACATGCAGTATATTGATATTGAATATATAATAAATGCTCAATGTTATAGTTCAGTCTCCGTTCACCCAAAACTGTTACATCATGTTCTTATATCTGGAGCACACGCACAACAACAAACAAAACAAATGTTATCTGGTCGGAAGCGTGTGCTGGCCTTGTGACACATGGTCAGGAGACATAAGGACAGTTAACACTGGTGACAGTGTCTTGGAATCAGCTGGTTTGACAGCTGATGGTTGAATGATGGACATTTAGTTCTGCAAGTGCTGACTTAATCAGCATCTCAGTATGCCACACCTGTCAGGTGGATGGATTAGTTTGATATGAATGTTGCTCACGGACAACAAGAAGGTTTCAGACAAATAAATAAGCACACGCTTGATATTTTATTTCGACTACTGAGGAAAAAAAATCTGATCATAAGCTTCTCTGAAGTGTGTGTGTGTACATATCTATCTATCCATCCATCTATCTATCTATCTATCTATCTATCTATCTATCTATCTATCTATCTATTAGCTCTCGCACATTTTCACTTATGTATGTATTTTTACCTTATATAAATATACCGCTATCTTAATTTGAATAGAATTTTTTAGCTTGCTGCTTTCAATGACAGCCCGCTGACTGGCTCTCTCCCCAAAGCGCCAACATGCTCAACCAATCAGAGCGCACTATCCACCTCTGCTGGCCCCGCCCTCATTAACACAGTGTTCACCTGCTGTGTCGTATATTTCATTGGATTGAGCGCATCGATCACGTGCCAGACACTGTCAGGGTTTGAAACAGCTTTATGCCAAAAGTAAGTGGATTTAGTTCCATTGAAGTGTTGTAACATCCAACAGTTGAAAACAGGCTGTAGCTGCTTTAGATGATTGTTAGATATCGTGTGCAGCAGAGCGTTGACAGGCTGCTGACTGCTGATCATCTTGTTGATCATATGCAAAGAACTGGGTGTTGGAAAGAAGCGCAGCCGGTCATGTGACCTGTCCGCAGAGAAATCTGCCATTGCATAGGTCGGAGTACAAATGTACATGGGAGCTTTTTTTGACTGCCCATGTGTTTGTGTGTGTGTGTGTGTGTGTGCTGGTGTTACCATGCCTCTGTTAGTACTGTCAGTCTGTGCCCTCAGCACTTTTCTAAAGTCCGATTTTCTAATGCACAGATTGTGCTATGATTTCTTTTGAGAAAGGTTTTGTCAGAGTGTGATTTGAGGATGAGTTAGATTGGCTGCATTAGGCTGTTGACTGTGACTGTAGAATATCATCTCTCTCATACTCCCAAATATTTTGCAACTCGACAGCCAAATCCATGAGAAAATGGTGAAATCCAGTGTGACTTTGGTTTTCCTGCAACCTGACTGCATCACTGTGATGTGTCTGTGTAGAGCCTGGTAACGCCTCAGGGGGCTGATTGGGCCATTATTGATGGACAAGAAAAAAAGTCTGCTTTCTCACTTTAGTCAATCAAGTAAATGGCCCCCTGGGTGGCAGGTCCAGGGTACCTAATGGGCTCATCAGGGAGGAGGAGGTTGATGATGGGAATAAGCTGGAAAGGAAAGGGCACAGGATGACCCTCCCTCGCCTTCAGCCCTTCTCTATAGCCCCTTGTCCTGCCAAGGACACACAGATCTCCTCAGGGAGCCAGGCTGGTCACATGTATTCAGCAAGCTGAACACCCAGTCTGGCTTTACAAGGACAGTGGTGAAATGTGGATTTATTATCAGTAGTGTGAAAACATTTGAGTAAATTGCATTCACAATGAACTCAGTGAATAAATGTTGTTTTCCACAAACAGCTTGGTCCAGCAGTAAGATTCAGAGATTTTTCTTCTTTTTTTCCCCCAATATTTGTAGTTTGTCAAGGAAAAATCCTTAAAATAAGCATGACAATTAGAAGACTGGAAAATAAATAAAATAATGAATAATATCTAGGCAGTTGAATTCAACCATCTGTTGGACAAAGCAAAATACAAATATCATTTCTACTGGGTCTTATCCCTGCCTCACTCCACCACTTCCATAAGCTCTACTTAATAAGTAAAGAAAACATGAGATTGAGTTGTGTTCCATAAAAGCTGACAGGCTATCGAATAGCCACTTGACTTGGCGAGAGACAGCATCGCTGTGACCTTGTGTCTTGCTTTTGAAATATACCCAGCTTTATGTTTGTTATGTTATGCTTTATGTTTGTGTTTCACATGAGGTTGCATCACTGTGTATCTTGTTTTCACCTGACTTGTTCACACTAGTGGCTTTGTGTATTTGTAAGTGTATTTGAATGTGCTTTTCCCTGATCCTGGACACTTTCTGTGGTACAGTTATTATCCCATGTGCCTTGCTACACAATGTCTCTGTCTTGTGCTGTGTGTCAATCTGCAGACGACATTTCAGTTTCAAAGTACCGATGTGTTTGAAAGAACAACACAATACCTAGCTGCTTTATAACAAAATCAATAAAACAATATGGCTGCTATACAAAGGCAGTTTATGTTCCCAATCTTAAATAAAAAAGGTATTTGAGTTCACTAACATTATGTAGCAGAAGCTCTTTTAAGAGATCACAAAAAACATCCGTTGTTATTATTAATTGTTAATCAGTAAAGCAATGAAATAATGTTTTACAAACACACATATTTATTCTTTTATTGTATCTACAGTTCATTTATATTTGTATTTACATTTACAGTGCCTTATTTTTTTTTTTTCTTTTCATAGCCGACCCTCTCTTTATTAAACATTACTAATATCAGTTAGCCTGCCAGCAATCCACCTTTTTGTTTGCTAATGACTGTCTGGGGTATAACAATAGTCAAATTAAAATTTAAAATCCATGAAATTAAATTGTGATTACCCAACATCAGCAAATGATTGATCCTTACCTAATGAAAATATGTGTGTGTCTGTGTTGGTGTGTGATACTATGCCTCAGACTTTCTCTAATTGTTTCAGTTCGCTGTGTGCGTGTGCACACGCGCGTGTGTGTGTCTGTGTGTAAGTGAGAACGTGCGAGAGCAAACAAGCGGGTACACACACACATGTTTGCATGTGCACAGGTGTGAGCATGTCCAACTGCAGGCTGTTTACCACACCGATATTATCAGTATGCGTACACAGAGGTGGGTTGTGCTAATTAGCTTTCCCAGCATGCTATTCGAACAGCATGGCAATCACGGTGGGGAATGAATATGGAACAAGTTTCCTATGCACTGATGTGGAGACTCTGGCGTCTGTGTATGAACACCGACACACACTAATCCATGCACGTACTCGGCAAACACAAAACACTACTTTAATTTCAACTTTTCTGCCACCCTGTTTGTTGATTCCTGTCACTGCGGTGTCATTTTGAGTGTGTTGTTTTTGTTTTGTTTTTCGCCATATGTAACGCAGCCTAATCATAATTATCATTAATCAAGTTAGTTTGATCTGGATGTTCTGAGTACTGTGTTTTTGTGCGGCTTCAACCTTCAGATAAATCAATGGATATCTTGAAAGTAAACAAAATGTATTTCATCAATAACTTTCTCTTTTCCTTTTTAGCTTCGGGACACGAAATCCACCAGTCAGAGTACGACACTTCTTCATTTCCTGGCTGAGAAGTGTGAAGAGAATTACCCAGCAATTCTGAGGTTTCCAGATGAACTGGAACACGTGGAGAATGCCAGCAAAGGTATGTCTCTTTATGCCGTGACACTTTCACATACTCACACTCATCCTTAACTCAAACTGGTCCCTCCCTTGACAACAGCGAGCAGTCGCTCTCTTTATAGCAGGAATAGATTTGTTTGTCTGACCACACTGTCATTCAGCCTGTCAATGAACTAATTCCACTCTAGTTCTATTCTCAAGCGTTTGGTGAAATCCCTGCAGGCTTATTTACTTTGTTAGTCTCATAATTGGTTATTTAATCTAATTCAACTAATTATGCACTTGACTGAGGCTGCCAGCCATTGTGTAAGTGGTTTGAATAGTGTTATATAAATAGTGTTTATGCTATGTGTATATTTGGATGTCTATATGTGGCAATTTTGAATTTTACCAGCTTTGTCATTTAATGGAAATGGATTATTCAAGGAGAAGCTGTTTTTTTTTTAAAGAAAACATCAATCATGTTCAACCTCTTTGTTCTTATTAATTCTGACGATAGTCAATGTTCATAAGATAATCACTACAATCACACTCCATTTACCTCAAGTAATGGAAAATTTAAAGTCTTTCTGTCACTGATGAAGGAATTAAAAAAAAGCACCATATTATGGCGCTTTTTTTTGGATGGTGAATCTCATGTAAACAAACCTGTTCACAACAAGCCTGTTGCCCAAGGATGTGATTTCAGATGCTAGTCACAGATTTGTGGGGGGAAGGGCTGAGTTCCAGAGACTCTGACAGTGATGCAGACGAATTCCAATGTAATCAAACGGACATCTACAGCGGTTCTACAATTAATTCACCTCGTTAATACGTGCAATCAGGGCTGGATAATTGCCATAGAAAATCTTACTTTTCAGTGCCTTGATGAGCTGCTTCATACTGTCACTCCTCCAGTGCATATTTTCTTGAAGAAATTGGATTGCCACCTTTCTGCACCGTTATTTCACTGCTTTAATCACAATTTTAAAATGGTGCATATGTTCTTCTTGCAGTAATTTAGAATTTCGCTGAGTTTTTCAAATGTTTAATAAATATAAACAACCCAATTTTAAAATTTGAATCAAAGTAAATTCCTACTTCTTGATAAACAAAGATCATTTTGCTTTTTCTCAGTGGCCTATTACAGCATCTATCAATAAGTAGTTGATCTTTGTAGTCTGAATTAATGAGATATCATTACCACCCACTTTGGCCCTCCCACAACAGAATAATGCACTACTTAAATGTGTATTATGGTTAACGTATCTGCGGTGATAAAAAGTAATTGTCTATGCTTGACTGAAACAGCTAAAAGTATTTTCTTCCTCTTAAGACCACAGTGTGTTTTATTTCTCAGCAAAACAGCTTGTAGTCGTTTAACACACTCAAAAGTTCCAGCATGTTCAGCATCACTCGGTGACTCTGACATGAGAAGATGCTCTCTATATCCCATGTATAAGAAACATCTCCCTTTTTCCATTCAGTAACTAGGTAACTCCAAAACAGATGATTGCATCTTTTATTACGTTAAGAACAGACTAGACAGTGGCCTAATGGAGCTGGACGTTAACAATAACTATGTGCAGCACAGGACGACGTTCCCTGAGGAGAGTTTTCCCCTCACTCTCTCAGGATCCAGCCATGATCAAAGACGATCTGTATTGAGGTCAGTTTTGATTAAAATTCATGTCATTATGTAAGAAGGCAAGAGCAGCAGTCTGCAGATGTTCCAGATCAGGACAAGGAGAGAGGCCAAGTTTTTTTTTAAAAACAGCAAACTCTTGAGACAAGGTCACTAAAGTTGAGATAACATGAATGAAACATGTGCAGAACAATTGAAACCATTCAACTTTTAGCCGAAAATTATTCCTATTAATTTGCAGTTAATTTGCTTATTAGGATAAATTAAAACGTGTATTTAATGTATATATATTTGATACACTGGGTGACATTGTTATTTCAGAATTATTGTGTTTATTTTCCCAGAATCCAAATAAATAAATAAAATACAGACCATAAATCAGAAAAATAAAAGAACTGGCTTAATTCCTTTTTTTTTTTCTTACCCTACTAAATTCTTTACAATCCAAAGAACAAACAAGGACAAACTCCTGACAGTATTAGTTCTTTTCTCCAGGCACTGGAGAGTTACTGCAGAAACACTACATTACTTTACAACTCTCTTTAAATCTTTTTAAAGAAACGTCACTTGTGGGGAGCTGTATCACATGCAGCCAGTTAGTAATTTATACTTCTTACAGTACTGCCCCCAAATTTAAAAACTAGTACTCTATCAAGTTTACTCTTGGCACCACTGAAGAACAATTGTACTGTGGTGAACAAATGTAAACTCCATTTATCTCTGTAAAACACCACACTCACTGATTAATAAATACAGTATAGGATTAGTAGCAGTCACACTACTAAACAATATAGTGCTAATTGTGTTATCATTGTGTTGCTATAAAATAGCAGTTCTGTATGTTCTGTATGTTGATAGTAAGCACCCACTATAATGGTCTGTGGTCATCTTAGTTACTGGTTAGCTGAATGACAAGAAAACGTCCTTTTGTTTTTTCTTTTTCTTACTTTCTGTCTGTGGATTTCCAAACAATGAACATGTTTTTTTCTTTTTAAAAAAAGTAGAAACCATAACATTTTGTTAGCACTGGCTAATTAAGACCGTTGGTGATGGTGGCACAACTGCTACTGCTCAGATCATTAAAATGCTTTCTCTGCCTGACAAGCAGATATTCTCTGTATGTCTTCCTGTCGTCTTCTGGGATGACATGCCACTGAAAGTGTTGTTAGCACAGGGAGTAAAGCCAGCCGTCACTATAGTAGATTAAATGGAAGAAATCGGTGTAGATCTGTTTGTCATGATTTGTTGTTTAGGCAATGTGAGGCACACACCACAATCCCAGACAGGGTGGATGTGCTGTTGTTTCTGGGCTGTATTGCAAACCAGGATGTGTCCGGGTGGACCTGTGGACTGTTTGCATTAGCCTAGAAAAGAGTGTGCCGCGTGTGTGTTCTGGAACTGGGCTCACTGACCACTCCAAGCCAATTTACTTAATGCATATATACAGAAAAAAAAAACACACACACACACACACACACGGACTGATTTTAAATGTAGTCAGAATCTACTATTTTCATACCCCTGACCTCATCTTAGTAGCAGCAAGGCCGCGAGAGAAGCGCCATTGGCCAGTTTGCCTTATTAAATCCCTGCAGAGATGAATATGTGGGGCCTGACAATGGGAACTAAGTCTGTGTGGTGATTCCACTCAATCAGTGGCGCACTGACAATCTGTCTTGACAATCCGGGAAAAGAGGAAATATGACACAAATGTTCTCATAAATCTATTTAGTATAAGGCATAGCCAAGGGCAAAGTACTTTGGAGCCTGCGAGAGAGAAAATGGAGAATGAGGGAAGAAAAAAAGATGGGCTCTGAGGATATTAATACCACTGTGAATATATCTATTATCCACATTCATATCAAGGCACTGCAGCATAATAAAGCAGTGCCCATTTCCCATTTAAACCCCTTGCAGTACTTACGCAGACAAAACGGCTTTCTGGATGGGGAGGAACACAGAAAGGCTCATTTGTCTTTTGGTTTCAGTGAAGTTGAAGGGAATCATTGGTTTGAGAGGACGTTCCCTCGTGTTCAGTAAAGTCAGCTGTGAAAGCCGAGGAGGAAGGACAGACATAATTCAAGCAAACACGACTGCAACCGATGCAGACGTGTTGAGTTGCCAAAGAGATGTTTTTGCCTTCAAATGAAATTTGAATTTTCATGTCGAGGTAAAACTTTGCACTGAAGTAATGGCTCAGTCTGTTTTTTTTTTCATACCATTACAAAAACTCTTAGGGTGAATAAAGAGACATGTTATGAGATACGATGTTTAGGAAACTGTGCCGCTTGAATACTTTACAATTATGCAGTGTTTGTGGTAAACGTGAAGTCATAACAGTTTTATTATTCTAATTGTGGACTGAGTCTGGTGCACACAGGTTGATTGTGTATTTGTTTGTAATACCTTTGCAACCCTTTCTTAAATTTCAACATTAAAAAAAATCCAACTAGTCCACTTTTTACATTTCTGTAAGACACATAGCTTGATTCAGTATCTAGAATAGAATAGAATCTGCAATAGGACCTCCCCGACTGGGTGGTAAACAGCTGTTTCTGTGCCCCCTCCTCTCATGGATTTTTACATTTAAATATTGTGATAACTGTGGTTATTGTCATAGATTTAATATCATATAATCAAGCTTTTGAATTGTTTTAATTCTAATCACTAACAGCTAGACGTTGACCAACGTGCCCAAGGCGCCACATGTTTCATTTATATGATTCCACGATACAGGCATAAACTGCATGTTTTTACGTTTTAATGATCATGTAGGACATAATGAAGTTTCCAGCAATGTGGATAATTTCATGTACAACTCCATTCACATGAAAGAGATGACATCCCTGTGGCTCAAGGCTATCTCGTTCTCTTGTAATGGTAACAACACCACTGATGCTGTACTCTCCACAGCTCACGTCTTGCACCGTGGACCAGTGTGAATGTGGTGTTTTACAGAGAGTGATGACGGCACAGTCCTTGGCTTCTTCCAGTGTCACATTTGGTTTGCCAGTGTAGAAATCATCACACTTTTGTCATCATTTCATATCCAGCCACTGCATTTTGATTCCAGTAAACGCTTTCTTGTTTGGCTCCCTGAATAAGCAGCTTTCACAACTGCAGTGATAAGCGGCCACTCGACATATTAAAATTCACCACTGTCAACGCAAACAAAAGATCCTCTCAACCTTTTGAGAACAAAAAGAAGAAAAAAAACACACGAAATAAATAAATATATAATCAATTTCACACTCAGTGAAACCCTCAGATTTGTAGTCAAACTTTTTTTTTTACTCTCCCTTAAAAGTAATTGAATGACAATCTGATTTAGGTGCATATTAATATTCTCAATGGGATTTCCATTTGCCATTTAATCGTGAGAGTTAATGGGCTGGGATATGAGGCTCACGAATATGCAGCATTTCAACTTTATTGCAATTTATAAAGAGGGGGAACTGCAAGTAGGTGAACGTAAAGGCAGTTTTCTAAATTGGGACGCTTTTAAAGATGTGCACTTTTCATCACTTTGATACACAGGTATTTAGTGTAATAACAGTCACAGTTGTATAAATGAGACCCCAGGCAGTGCTCTTCATGTGGGCAAAAGAGCAGGATTGAGCACACGCCTCAAGACAATAGTACTCTGACTTTGAAATTACAATCATTAGGATTATTTGTGTGTCCTGAAATTTTTGAAAGTTTTTCCCCAACTTCCAAAAGTGAACACTGTTGTGTCTGAGTCAGTGGGATTAGACAAAATGTTCTAAGAAAAGAGAAAAAAAATGTTTATTTCGTATAAAACTAGTATAAAACTGATTTGCTTATTGCAGAATCTACTTAAGTTTTAAAATTTAAAAATGTTGTATTTGACCCCTGAAAAACGTGAAGTGCACTCGACCGGTGGAGCTGAATGTCAGAGTGGCTGGAATCAGAAACAATATCCTGACTGGCTGTTAAAGGTATACTCATCCCCAGACCCTGAAAGTGATGGAGCAAGGTCAGCAAGGCCAGCGGTGCAAATGGACAGTCTGTCACGACGAATATTAGGAACAGGAAACAGACCTGTCGAGCTCTACCAGCTTCAGGATGACTGATGAGCTCCAGAGAGTTTCCCTCTTTTCTTTATCCCTTCTTTCTCTTCACTCACTTGATGGTAGATGAGTAGTTCACTGAAAAACAAAAACAACTATTCTCTGTCGTGGTTTTTTTTTTTTGCCCATCTCCCGTTTCCCTCCCATCTTTGATTTCTTACATCACCACTTTGGCCAGCCAGTATAAATGCAGCCAGAGACAGACAGATGCAGGAAGGCCAGCAGCCCTGCTTAGCATCAGCCCCCAGTCTGTGACAGCAGATTCCAATGAGAGCTGACAATGGGACCAGGAATGAGAATAATGCTGTTTGCCAGCCGAGAAATTCAGCCTGTCGCAGTAGGCCATTCCCAATGCAAGGAGTCCTCCAAGTGCTGAGGTGAACAGGGAATCTCCATTTCAAACGTAAACTCATAACCACTAACTTACAACCGGATCCTGCAAATTAAAATCAATTTGTTGTATTTTCAAAAGGCATCTATTTAACCAATTTAGAAAATTTGCTTAAAAACAGGTAACGTGGATTTAAACTATTTCATGTATACTTTATAATATATATGTATGTATAACTTATAAGGTCACATTTAATGACAAGCAATGATTAAAATCAGCTGAAACAAACCCCAAGGGAATAAAACACTGTGCACCATTTGGATTAATTTAGTAACCAGGTTCACCAGCGTCACACAGAGGAGGAGAATGTTTTACTAAATATCACCAACTCATTACCAGCCAAGTCATTTTTCCAAAACTGCTACTTTCTCCTCACATTACCACAAGATCATTAAAATGTATTTTTGTGTTCACCTGTCATGAGAGAACACTACCAATGGATAAAAAAGTATTATTAATTACCAAGATGCATTTTTGTGAGTTACACCCAGCATTGCCAGTGTTTTGTCAAAAACTTTATTTATGTGTTGCGTGTAATGCTCGTCGCACACCTTTTTTTCCAAACCACTTAAGCTTCATAGTCGTGCTTTAAAGAGGCAGGAGCAGGACACAGAAATAGTATTTGTAGATATGTTTGGGAGATAAATGCACGTCTCTGCACAACAGTGTTTACGTGGAGCACATGAGAACACAGAGATACACAGAGAGTGTGGGGAAGCCTCTTCCCAGCGTAACCCTGCAACTGATCATGCACTGAAATATGTTCTGTATTAAAGTAGTGGAAAAAGCTCATTGTAACACGGTGACAGATACAATTATACTGTACTTCACAGTGATCCACATCTCCATTGACTGGCGAAGCACATAGGGGACAAAGACCATTATCACAAAGCTTGAGTTACACAATGCGCATTGATAAGACCATGATGGGGTGAGGCAGGCGCGTTGCTTTTGATGTGTCGTGCAGCTGTTGAGCAACAAAAAGTGTGGTTTTCTGAGACTGCCGCAGTCACAAGTGGGACATTGCAGGAAACATTAAGGAACTTTGAAGTAGTTTTCACGGGGAGACTCGTGATAGCATTTCTGTCAGGTGAGTCAGATAAGTACGATAATGACGAGGGTTGTTGTGCAAATGAGCAGGAAATTGAGTTTTCTCCGAGGTGATCCCTGTACCCTCCAGATAAGGCCCTGTTGAGGCGCTACAATAACAACTGCAGGGATTTGTAATATTGACTCAACGAAGGCGCATAATCTAGAATGCAATATGCCCACAGTGTTGAGGATTTATGTTGTGTGCCTGTGTGATGGTGTAGTGGTGAGATGTGTAGTAAGCTTACCAAACAGGTCTGATAATAGTTTTAAATACTGTTGTAGTATCAAGCCTTTTCTTTCCCACTGACCATTTCAACTTTTTCAGCAGGAAAGAAGAAGTTCATTTTACATTCCTTTAGTTTTGGAAAAAAAAGACTGAAAGGCAGATGTCAGAATCATTTTTTAACAATATTTTGATTTTATACATGTATTTCAGTCTCGATCCAGATGTTATTTTAAATTGAGATAATGACAGTAATTGTCTTCTTATCTCACAAAGCCAATAAGAACTGTTACATTAAGTGAGATATTAAAAAAAGAAAGAAAACCAAGATCCTGGTTAGTCACGGGTTTCCTATTGTGCTCCACGTACTGGGCTTTAACTGAAAATAACTATAAATATCGATTGTGTATGTTGGCAGCACAGCAATGCAGTCGTTAGAACCTTTGCCTCACAGCAAGAAGGTTCTGGTTTGTGGTTTGGAATAAGCATGTTCTCCTGTTGCCTGTGTGGGTTTTCTCACTCCTGCGTCCTCCCACAGCCCAGAGACAAGAATGCTGGGTTGGCTGGACACTCTAAATTGCCTGTAGGTGTGAATGTGAGTGGGATTAGTTGTTTGTCTGTGTATGTGAGCCCTGTGATGGACAGGCGACCTATCCAGGGTGTAGACTGCCTCTCACCCAGTGTCAGCGGGGATTGAAAGTGGAGACTTATTACTTTTTTTTCCCTTCACTTATGACTCCTGTCTCACCATCATGGCTGTTCTCTAAGTGTATCGCAAACATGCTGGTATGATATGCTTATGTGTTTGTGTTACTGTTCTCTCCTCTTAAGAGAATTCAATAATTTAAAGGATTTATTAATTTGACTCTAGATGTAATTTTAGAGTTACCAGCATATATTTTTTTTCAGAATGACTTAAAGGTTTGTCATAGTTGCATTGTTAATGAAACAAGTGACATTTTTCAAAGGCTGCAGTGCCTCTGTTTTTTTTTTATGTTTTTTTTTTTCCTGAAGTTCTTCCCACACGCTGCCTCTATTGACCGCTGCCAGAGAAAACGTGTCTGTGATGCGGTCATAAGAACCCGGGCACCGACTGCTGCACATCGTTGGGGGTTAGAATTGATTTTGGATACGGAATTGGGTCATTTTTATCATGGGCTGTCATCAATATATAATTTAAAAGCATGGCCTGGAGCAAGCATTGCTTGGCTGCTCAGTGGAGTTTTACTAGGCCCCGGGGAACAGGCTCCCATGTGCCCCCTTTCAGTTAATGCATGCCACTGTGTGTGTGAGGATTCCACCATCGCTTGTGATTTATACCCCCAGAGGAGCAAAGCTATAGGAATACACAGGCATCCACAGCCTGCACTGCAACATTTATATGGTGCTCTTCGTTTTTTTTTTTTTTTCCTGGCTCTGCCACGACTATGCCTATCTGTATATATCATGAAAACCATCTTCTAGGTATTGTTGTCTCATTGTTCCTTTTTCATCCCATAGCAGAGTATTTTTCTCCGGTGAATTTCAGTGTAATAACAGCGACGGTGTCGTGAACAAACCATAGTGTCCACGATTGTGTCATTTTTATTTTCGTGCAAAAAGCTTTCGGTGCCTCACCTGTTTGTTGTTGTCACATCTCAGCGTGTGACAGAAAGTGGGATGAAAACGCGCTCGTTAGGTGCACAGTTGCCAAGCCCACGTTCGGATCACAAACGTCTCCCTTTCTTTGGTGGTTTGTTTGTCTTTACAATGCAAATGATGCCGATCTACTCCAGGTTTGCCCTCGGGCTTTGCGGGATGAGTTTTAATTTACCAGTTAGCCATTTATTTCCAAAATAAGTCTTAACAGGTCCGGAGCAGGAACTTTCTCTGACGCGCCGATACATTTGCATTTTCCACCTTTTTTTTTTTTTTCCCAGCTCTGTGATATGGAGTCAGACTGTGTGATCCATATTCAAATAATATTTAAATCAGCTGCGCTGGCATTTGCATGCAAAATTGAGGATTTGAAGCCAGGTCGTCTGCATACTAAGCAGAGGGACACCCTTCATTTGAGTGAGATGATACTACAAACATGAGGAAGGGCAGATTAATAATGTCATGAATGGGGTGCTCTATATTACGTACCACGGAGCGGAATGTTTTTCCTTGGTGTAATAAATCTCATATCATTCTCAGCCCCCCATCCCCCCGCTTTCGGCTCAGGAAATGAGTCTGCTCTCTTACAAATGGAGAGACCCGGTCATCGTGTCACCTCTTAGGTCACTCCGAGAACAAAATTAGCCACAAGACGGCAGGTTGTTCTCGTGTCAAAGACCTTTACATGAGTTGTCATGATTAAAGCAGTAGAATGAATCGATACTGACGGAGATAGAGGAATGTGGCATGCTACATGTCCAACCAGTTACACTCTTACTCTACCCTCTACATCCTGCTGGTCATGAATGTTTATTCGTTCACCTAAATTTTGAAAAAAAAAAAAAAATTGGTGAAGTTGATGTTGGTTCTAAAAGGCTGTGCCAGTTTGATGGTCAAACACAATTCAGGTGTATTGATGTCCCCAGCTTTTCTTCCCCGTGCTTTGATATGGCATACCAGCTGAGACCTGCTCTTTACAGAAAGGTCTAGTTTTATTCCACCAGCTGAAGCCGAGGTAAGGAGGGACAGAATCGATTGTTGTGGGCCAAATTGAACCTGTGTTGAGCTGCAGGCAGCCACGAGATAAAGCCTCTGACGATGTCTGCTGTGTTTATCATCAGGTGGCCTTTTCTGTGTGTGCTACGCTGTGATTTTGATGTGTTAAGTCATAATAGGGGAGCCACCGCTCTTTGGAGGGGCTGCCAATAACGTCGGACACAGAGGGGATCATATATCACGTCAGCATATTATTGTGTCCAGCTTCCTCTGTACACTTTGTTTTACCTGTGAAGGCCCCTGCCTCAATTTAGCTTTCATTTACAGTGCTTTGTCTATTTAATGCCTACATGTTTTGAATATTATTTTTTTTTCTTTTGTGGTTTCATTGCATTTAATTCACTGATTCCACACAGAAGCCATCACCGACTGCTTGCTATCATTTGTCTGGAATAGTCAGTCCTTTGTGATGAGGTGGGAAATGCTTTGCCATTAAATTAGTCATCTAATCCTGCTCTGGACTCCATTACCCTTTAGACTGTGTGCAGACTGTGCAGTACAGTAAATCTTGTATTATTCTTTTCATGTTTCAGACAACAGGAGGTGGTTATGGTTAGCTGCTACATTAGGAGTTAACCTCTCACACAGACAGCACCAGCCAGCTGCTAACTGGAATTACATGTATTCTATTGATTAACTTGCATCCAAATAACAGTCATTTGTATGACTCCGTTAGTACTGCCCCTAGCCGCTTTAATCATTTAATGTCCAATTTACTCCAACAGAGAGACAATAGACGACACACTGCATATAGTATGTGGACTGTCAGATAGACCAGTTTCATCTCATAATACAACCATCGTCATCTGGTGGTATTGAAGACAGCAGAGAAATAGTTTCATTGCTTCTCTCTGTCCTCTGCCAGGCCCTTGTCCTTTCACCAACAGAGATAATTTGCCCCTGTGACAGTGCTACTGTCAGAGTAAAACACTGGCACCGGATGCTCTGACCAGGTTGTTTGGACTGCCATGAACAGTCAGGAATATGTCCATGTCCCGACGGGCGAGTCTCACCCAGCCTCTGCAACCCTGTCTCAGGATTGGCTGTTTCCGTGCGGCCCGTCCTACAAGGACATCATGTTGTGAGCCGCCACAAACTTAGTGGAGTGTGCCACTCGATTACGCCAGTCATTATCCGAGATGACCATCTGAATGCTCTGCACCTGTTTCCATAGAAGGTGGGCAATAGCCTCGTAACTAATCAGGTAGGCCATTACCAGGGAATGACAATGACTCGTTGTAATTTTATGGGCACATTAAAAGTGTTCTTCTTTGAGGAAGACAATGATTTTTCCTGCCTCGGGCGATGTTTCCAAGTTGATCTAATCAAGTCCAGAAAATAATCGTAGTAGTACTTTGTAAGCACTCACCGTAGATCTTTTGAATTTGTTTAGATGCCGACAGTTTCTTGACCCACATGACAGGCGCAGCCCCCCCCCTCCACACACACACACACACACACACACACACACACACACACACACACACACAACACACGTTTGGTATAATGACAACAGGGTATCCAAAGCTAGAGTACTGTTATTGGTAGAACAGTTTAAAGGCAATTTTCACTACTTGAAAACACTGTTTGCCGTCGTAAGCCATATCCCGTGAGGGTCTACATTTTCCTCAAGTGGATACGAAGCAGGATGGACATTAAGCATGTTTCCCACTGAGGTTCATGGTTGCCCTTCAGGTTTGACAAATTCCTCAAGTCCGACTCTACGTTTCAAGTGCTGAAAACCTTCAGTCGACAATACTGTGTAATAACAGTGTTTATGATTTATAGTTTCACTGTACAGTATCGTATAGACACAACCATGTATGTCAGTCAACAAGAGACAGCATTGCATTGGTGTAACTGCATCTATAGCATGATCTTTTTTGATGACATCACACTGCTGAACTCTGAAGTCTCGTAGAACTGTACAATTTTATTTATACTTTAAACATAATGAGTATCCACTGTTAAATTTAGTGAGAATTGAAAACGGTGTTTGAGTTAAAATCCAAGTTCACCTTCAGTTCGCCTGCAGTAAAACTGTCTCCACTGACTGAAATCATTTTGTAATATTGATTCCCCCCAGGTTACATTTTGCAAACGTGCTCCTTGTACTCCGAGGGTTACACTTTAGTTTATTGGTGACCTGTATCCCACATTCATGGAATAGCACTGTACATTTAGGGCTGTGACAGCTTTCAGCGAGGCCTAAAGCTGTTGGTTATTACTATCGGCTGATTTGCTGCAAGCTACAAAACTGCTACCCCTAAGTAATGGCTAAATGGGAATGCACAATGAAGTCGCCCTGGGCTAGAAGACAACGACACAGACACACAGTGCACTGTATTTCGCAGTTTCCTAATGTTTCCGTGTGCCTTCGGTACTTAAACTGAAATGCTCCACTCTCAACTGGACACACCAGTGTGTGTGTGTGTGTGTTCATTTCAGTTTATTTAGGATTTCAAATGCCGGACATTTGTACACTTGAGTCGTATCCCTTGGTCTAGTCCGATGTGGTAGGAAGCAATTTTTGCGATTTCTGGTCAAGATGCTGTTATGCTGTTGCTGCGTTGCTGTTATTATCCTGTTACGGGTGAGATCCAAGCAGTTGGTCTACATTTGTTCTTCACAGTACGACTACGTGGGAGACATATGCAATTAGGCTGAGTAATTATGGAAAATCCAAAAACTTAAAATGGCCAATAGCCCAGCCCTCATCATTACTTACCCTATCTGTTGTCACAGGGAAGGTCTAGACTACCATGTGTCATCTCCAGTTCATACGGAGTCACCACCTGTTTCTTTTTCCCTGTCAGCGAGACGCTTTTGAGGGCATAATGATCCCAGCTCCCTTTGTTGAGGCACGCAGGAAAACTAGCAGTTTTTAGAGTTGCATCAATAATGCACCACCACTGACAAGCTTCCCTCTGACAGCCCTGTAAGATGTATTTGATGAAGAGCTAAGGAAGTCTGGACTCAACTATAAACAAATGATTTAGAATGATTTTTATTCCTTCCCCTTCAGTTGATGATTTTAAACACAAATATTTGAAATTAAAATGAAATCTGTCCTAGCACTTTTTAGGTGTATGTGTTAGTTCATATGTGCATTAATACACTAGGCTGGTTGGCTTATTCATAGTATTTTAGTAAAAGTTAGTCATTTGCTCATGTTTTCACTCATCTGCTGTCTCTGTGCGTTTCGGCCATGCTGCATACAGTACAGTCCTGAATTGCTCCCGATGCTGTATTCAGAGTCGCTGTATGGGGGGAGATAAAAACAAGAAAATCAGCCAGTTAATTCATCTCCCAGCTCGAAAGTCTCATTACGCTGCTGATGAGTTTAAGGATTGCCTGAGGTGGAAGAGGGCTGTGTTTATGGCTCAGGAATTGTGTGCACCGTCTTCTTGTCTCACGTGAATGGAAAACAAAAGACATTCCGACACCAGAATTCTAAACACAAACCAGTATTAATACTTGATATGCATTGATAGGTGTACTGTATGTATGTATGTGTATATGTGTGTGTGTGTGTGTATACAGTATATATGATTGTATATTCATTTAAACACATTGTTCTACAAGAGGTGTTATGTTCAATCTCATATGGTGGCTGCTAAATGAAGACAGATGTGGTGGGTGTGAAAATTGATCTGACCTTTCTCGTTGTGTAAGGGATATGAATCTCTCCACATCTACTTTATTAGTGTGATGTAGGGACACTGGAAATCCTAATTTAGGCAGTTACATGTGGGTCACAGCGCAGCTACATGCAGAAGTGGAACAGGTATATATAACCGACCACGTAGTGTACCTGCTTTATTCCCCCCCCCCCCCCCAAAAAAAGAAAAAGTGCATTTGTGTTCAATAAGATTTGAAGGAATTCTGCGCTAAATATGGATCAGACAGCTCATCACAGTGTAACGTGTTGATTGGGTGGAAGACTGATTACATGTCTAGAGGCAGGTCGATGTGGTATGCATCTGTTAACACTGACACAGTCTCCTCCTAACTTGTTGGTATTTGAAACATAATATATTTTATATATTGATATGATATATATTCTTTCTATCGCAGAATTAGGTTTATGGTATTTTAGAGTCAGTTTGTTTATGATCTCCTTTTCTTTTTAATAAGTCTTTTTTTAATGCATTGGGTTACCTCTCCATCCCCTCAGCCTCGGTGGTGGTGTAAGATAAAACCGACACTCTGAGCGGGTGTGACCTACTGTCTGACAGATGTCTCTTCAGAATGACTGCTCTGCTTACAGCCAAGCAAGAGCCTCGCTGCCTTTTCCCCTCCACTGAATACACAATTTCCATCTAAATCTCATCAATAATCAGGAATGGCGATGACAGAACTTGGCATGATTGCCAGAGTTCACAGAGCAATACTTGGAAAATGTAAAGAACTGCTGTCTCCACGAACGGATGGTGTAAATCAAACCGTGATTAAGGGCTGACATTCCTCATTGTTGAACCACTGGAATGCTTAGTTGTGCGATCACTCATTGGCCATGAGATATACTGTCAGCAGACATTTCCTTTCACAGTAGACAAGAACTATTTACTTTGAGTGCATCTGGGTCCTTGGAATGAAAAAAAATTGTTGAGGGGGGGTTATGTACAAAAATCGGCATACATTGTAACTAGATTGTTGATACTATTCTATATGCATTTAATAAAAAAAAAAAGTCAGACGTTTACTTCATGTTCAATCTTTATGCTAAGCCAAGCGTATGTTTTGCTGGGTAGCTACGAATTTAATCTAGGTATCAACACGTCAACACGTATCATACAATGTTGAACTCTTCCCATATGATTAAAGTAAAAATGAAAAATTAGACATGACTGAGACCTCGCTCACTCGCGTCAGTGAAACATCATGCGGAATGATCTGTGATGTGTGTAATATGTTCCTATGTGGGTTTGATGAACGAATGTCTCTGTTTCGTTATTAGATAAAAGGAAAGAAGGCAGCAAAAATAGTCTGAGTCATCACCCTCACACCCTCACATGCTTCCCATGAGTCAGGCACTACCACATGTGCAGATAGTTAAGCATTAGTACATCTGAAATATGTGTCATGGTAGTAATTTAAACTGGCACATTTTAGAAAACTGAATTAGAAATAGAAATCATGTATAGAAATGTGCAAATTGATCACTGACATGTACCTCATTGAGTTATAGTTAAAATGAATTCTGATTACAGAACTTATTTAACATTACTGCCACACCGACAGCCACGATATTCTCCCCATGTAGTGTACACATACTGAAGTTAAAAAAGTGCAATTAGTATAATTAATGCAAAATTTCTGAAATCCTTAATTGAATTGAATTTGAATTTGTGCGTATTTGTTAAGACCTCATTCTGAGTAACTGTGTAAGAAGAATCAACCTCTGAAGTGACATGATTTTAATCAAAACATTTAAATGAATTATATGTGCCAATGTGAATATATGTAAATTGCTCCCTCCAGCTGGCAACCGTATCTCTTATAGAGGGAGCTCTTGAGCTACAAATGGGAACATAACAGAGAGCCGGCTGACAGGAGGGGAAAGGGAGAGTGAGAGAAAAGAAGAAGACAGAGATACAGGATGAGGGAAATATAGGGGATGAACCAAAATATTTTGAAGTCAATATGTAGCTGGGGAAAAAAAATAAAAAATTAGGATGACATGTAATGTAATGGGATTTTTGTGGTTTGTGGTAATTTCAGTCTGACGTGAATGACAGGAGCTATAATTCAGTTCAAAAATGTTTACTTAGAAAAAAGAATACAATTTCACATGGTAGAAAAACTCTGTGCCAGTGCTTAAAATGCAGTTTTTTTACATTTTATACATGGTATATGTCTTATACAATGACTATGAGGTATTTGCCAGGAATGCATCACATTTAAATACTATGAAATGTGAAAAGTTGTCAAGCACGAGATCTAAACACTGACCTTGCAAAGGTGTTTTGATCCAAATGTTGTTGAAATTTAAAATAACCATCCACATATACAGTATATAACACTATTTTTGAAACTGCATGTACAAGATCAAAGTCCATGTTGTACAATGTTCAGTATTGCGGAATTGCTCTTTGCAATTACGCAGATATCTGTGTGTGCGCGCGTGTGTGCGTGTATACACCCTTGGGCTTACACCCGGCTACTGCATATTAATTGCTGTCATTACACTTAATGTTAAATATTCAAGAGCAGGGATTTCGTTTTTGCTTCATTTAGCAGGTGCTTTTAGTGAGAAACTGCAAGACAACTGTTTTAAATACAAATACATTGAGGCCTGTATCTTTTACATCGTCATACGTGGAGCTTTAATAATTGTTCCATTTCCAGGCCCTGTATTCTGCAGGTCTCCAGCCAGTCTACAGAATGTACTTGTTGGGTTTTTGAACTCGTAAATGTCAAGTGAAGTGTGTCCCTTAGAGGTGCCAGGTGAAGTAGTCACACTTATGCGATAAGGTTCAACTTTGAAGTTGTGAATGAGGTTAGAGGAATGAGTCAACCTCTGCAGGCTATTATGATCACCATATCCCCATCGCTGAGCAGAACTCCTCTCTAGCACACTCACACAAGCCGGCTCCTCTCCCTGCCTCCGGGATCACCTTTTCCCAAGCATAATATTCAGGTGGTTTGTGTTTGTATTTATTAGGTGCGTTTTGGGAAGCTGTAATAATTGCATTTTTTATCACAACATGGCATTTGCAGTGATTTATCTGTAATTTTCCTTTGATAAGGGCAGAGCTGAGTTTTTTTGGCCAGAGACATTTTTCAGCTAGTCATCCATTATGCTCGACAGCTCAGTCATTTTACCCGCTAACTAGCACTGATGTGGGAATGTGCAAACATGTATGAAAACACACACTTGGCTCCTCACGCTGTGGTCACTCATCTCCTATCAGTGTCTTTCATGCACTGAATGGCTGTAGACTCTATACTGTCTCATGCAACATATGTATTGGTAAAGAGAAATGGCTGTCATCGAGGATGTGCCTTGGCAAGCGGTGAGGTGGCTGGGAATCAGGAGAGTTGAGGTAAACCACTGTGCCCCTGTGAGTTTCTTAGCAGTTTTTTATTGCGGAGGGCAGACCCTCACGTCTCGCGCCAGCACATCACCCTGACTGATTCCCTCAGCAATTCCTGGGGAATTGTCATCACCCCAGGTCAATGTCTAAACTTTCCCATGCATCAAAATATATTGTAATTGACTCCATTTGTAATTCCTCCAGAGATCTGGCACTGGGCTGTAGCGCCAATGCCTGCCAAAAGCAATAAAGCCTCACAGACATGACCCTCATTGTAAACAAGGCCTGCTTCCAGAGTGTGAGGTATGGTAAAGTGTGGTTGTGTTGGTTTTTGGCTGCACTGTTGCTCTTTGGCTCTTTCCCACACCTCTCTTCAAATACTGTAACTGCACAGCCATAACTGCAAATGGTAATTGGTCATGTGATCGACTTTATTCCATTACAGGCCCTGCTGTTTGCAAATATTGGTCTTTCTTATCATATATGATTTTTCTGCACAGTTGAGGGAAAAGCAATTAATTCTGTATTGCACTCTACTCTACATTGTAGATATGCAGTGTACTGTAGTGACAGTTATTAATAGAGCAGAACTATTATGTGGCATAGTGTAACGTAAAAAAGACTTCATCTTCACCTCTCTCTCAGTACAGCATTAAAACAGACAGGCAGACAGATAATGATTTATCATATTGGATCGTTTTATCTGTAATATTAATTACGGCTTCATTTAGTAAAAACAAAATGTGTGGTCTCTGCTGCAGCAGGCATTTGCAGATTATAACCATTACATATTTCAGCCTTATGGTTTTGCTCTTTGGGCGGGCATCTGTCGCAATCAGAAAACAAATCCTTCATTATGATAACACTTCTGTTGCAGCGGGCTTAAGGAAAATGCAAATTAAAAGAGGAAATAGAGCAAAAGTAAAAAGGATTTACCCTTTTATGTGCGCGCAATTGGCACAACATTGATGGGAAATTGCAATTGTGATGGTTTGTGCGCAGCGTGGATCTGTATTGAGCAAAATTAATGGCGTCGTCTACCAGTGGCATTGTTTGTTTTTTAGGTTGATGTAGTAATAATCTTATTTTGTCTATATGTGTTATTATTTCTAAGTATTTTCCCAACAAAACACAGCAGTGAAAATCAAAATAAGATGATAGAAGTGCTGTCTGATAACAGAGATTTCGGTGTCACGAGGTTTACAGTCGGCACAGAAATAAATGTTTCCACCATCTCTTTCGTTTTGCTGTCCGTTAAATGGATCCCATTTACCACTTTTCTCCTGCCTGCTGTTTTAACAACATGTGTGCAAAGGTAATCACGGAGATTGTTCGTGCTTGTTCACATCAACAGTATCACTTTTACTCCTGCAGCTGCTGCTGCTTTGATTCGTACTGAAAGGGGAACGCAGAATCGTGTTTTTCCTTTTGTCTCCTCCTCTGCTGTATTGTAGCCTGCCTCTGACTTCATCTCGTATTCACTTTCAGATGCCGTCAACACCGAACTGAAAAAAGCACAAAGCATTGTTTTTTTTATATAAATTATAACCCGGTGTCATTTCAGTTGGGATGTGGAGCGTATTACAAATTAATTTAATTTGTCCCAAATGTTCTTAAACAGAAACAGATATAATCCATCATTGTCTTAGTATAATACTTCTGATCAATAGCCAATTTTACAATGGTATGATTAATATTCCTTCCAGCTGTCATTGCATGTATCTGGTCATGTGTAGAGCCCCCTCATGGTTTTTCTGTTTGTGCTATGCTGCAGACAAAGAGTTTGTAAAGGGAGGTTTTGGGGAGAATGACAAACTGGAGTGCGTTTACTTTTTCCTCACAGGCTTCTATTAAGTGTAATGCTCCTTTTGGATTTAGTTGCTGGAATCAGTTCGTTAACAACCATATTTCTACTCGACTGAACTCCAAACTTTGTGTTTAAGCAGTGTATCTGTCTTTCTCTCCTCCTCATCTGCCTTTCTGCCCACCTCACAAACGTACTTTTTACAAAGGCGATAAATGCATTCATAAACGACCTTCTTCTGTTGGCTTAGGTTGCATTTGTCTTTGTTTTCACAAGTGTGTAGATTATTTAAAACTTGATCTTTTATGCTACGGTGGCAGTAACGCTGAGAATAAATCTCAATTTCCTTTGTAACCTTTGGCGGCGTTGCAAGAGCACTGGATGAAGGATTGGTCTTATTTGTCTATAAATCAAAATGAAAATTACCCCCCTCTACAAATGACTGAATATAAAGTTGGCGTCTTCACATTATGCCGCTTGATTTGGTATTGTGAGCTACATGGTATTTTTCCCTGCCAGGGTTTCTGTGAAAGTATCGTGGCAAGGCCTAATGACATATTTTTGTTCGTCTGTTGCTCATGGGAACGAGTAATGCATCAATAGACAGGACTACAGAGCTCATATCAATAACTGAAGGAGGTTGACCACTGATGGGCTTTTCATGCTGTTTGTTTTATTCACTCAAATTAACTTCTTGTCTTACAAAGAGACTTCATCTTTCTTGCCTGCGTTGCTTCTCCTATGAATCACTCAACCTTTGCAGTTATTTCTGGTGCTCGACAAGGGCACAGCCGGCAAACGCACACAGCAGACGACTTTAAGAAATTAAGGGTAAAAAAAAAATACAGAATTTATCTAAGTGCGTGTGTCTGACTTTGAAACCTCAAGATATTTTATTCAATGCTGCTCAAAGACACTGGACAGCATTTATTTGGATGTTTTTACATGTCTTAGGAAATCTGTATTGAAAGCTAGAATATACACCCCCCCACCCCCCATGTCCCCTGTCTCTCCTCTTTTCATGCTGTTTGTTTTATTCACTCAAATTAACTTCTTGTCTTACAAAGAGACTTCATCTTTCTTGCCTGCGTTGCTTCTCCTATGAATCACTCAACCTTTGCAGTTATTTCTGGTGCTCGACAAGGGCACAGCCGGCAAACGCACCGCACAGCAGACGACTTTAAGAAATTATGGGTAAAAAAAAATACAGAATTTATCTAAGTGCGTGTGTCTGACTTTGAAACCTCAAGATATTTTATTCAATGCTGCTCAAAGACAGTGGACAGCATTTATTTGGATGTTTTTACATGTCTTAGGAAATCTGTATTGAAAGCTAGAATATACAACCCCCCAACCCCCCCATGTCCTCTGTCTCTCCTCTGGTCCACTTAAAATATCACAGGAAACAGCATCACTCCAATGGTAATTTCACTCATGAAATCCCAGAAGAATCCGTGTGAGATTAGTGTGTGGACACGTTATTAGATTTATAAATGTACATTTATTTCTAAAAAGTATAAACTTGTATAAAGTGTAAGAATGTGTTACGTTTGTTTTGTATGAAGATTGAAATCATTGTGTTCGTACACCTCAGCTGCCACTGCTGTGTGTGCCAGTTTGTCTCCAAGATAAGTAATTCCATTGTAATCAACAGTATATGTATCAAGCCCCACGGCTTCACTCTGATCCTGTAAACGGCTCCCCTGAAACGCCATCACTGTTATCTGGAGTCACTGATTCTTGGCTACCATGGATACTGCGATCAGCCAAATTATTACCCAATCCTATCATTCGTGCAGAAAGCAGCAATCATAAGCAACAATGGATGACAAAGCCTTTCCCATGGCTCAATAAATTTGCGCAAATTTAATTGTTTCTTCTCTTGCATCCATTTGCCCATCCCTCACGCTGTTCATTTCCCTCTTTTTACCCACTGACAGTGGGGCTGAGATCAGAGGAACGGGAGTGTGTGGATCTCTGAGCTCCTCTCAGTGGAGAAACAGGCTATGTGATGGTGTCGTTCTCTCACTCACGTCCCCAGGAGTCCGTTCTGTGAGAATTGCGGAGGAGGAATTGTGAATCTGCCAGTCACTGGATCCATCCAGCCAGCCACCAAGTCTAATAATGACAGTGACCTCACCCCTTACTCTTGTTGTATTGCCTCTCAACGGATCACAGCTGTGTGTGTTTGTGTGCGTGTACGTGTGTGTGTGTCACAGTGGGAATTCACTTTAGATATCTTTGTGTCTGGGTTTATGGTTGTTTCAGTTTGCTGCTTGTGTCATCCACCATCTTGCCATCCAGTCTTATTGCCAGAAAATGAGAAAAAGAGCAAATACAAGCTATGGATTTGACGTAAAGCAAGACAAGACTGACCCCTGTGTCACTGAGGCCACATCCCTTGACATCTTGTTCATTACCTCACTAGTCGCCACTGCAGCACTTAAATTGCAGTCAAGTGAATGGAGCCACAGCGCAGATGTGAGGCAGTGTGGGATAAATAGTATAAAATGTGAAGGAGGACTGTTGCTATCTGCGAGTGTTTTGGTTATTGATTAGCATATTAAGCAAATCGCAATGACAGGCTGCAAAGCAGGATGAACCGACCGCTGGTGGTGATTGATCAATGGTTGGGCATCCATCATTTGTTCATTTGCTTCTGTCACTTGCAGTTTCATTAAATTTAAAATGCACGTCAAAATACTGTCACTCATAACTCGCACTGATCAATGGGCGTCATTAATGCAGGCGTTTGTCCACGCAGATACCTGAACACTCTGCAGAGCCCGGCTCTCAAAGAGGAAATTAAACCTATTTGTTTTCTTGACCCTATGACCTCTCGCCTACCTTTGTCAAGGTGAGGATCTTGCTGAGTCACTGTGCAAGCGTCACTCTTTTCATCCGTCGCCCACGCTCACCACCAGCCCAAATTCTTTATCTCATTCAACTACTCACCTTCCCAACACAATACAACGTCTGCTTGTATATAATGTGGGTCAATAAAAAGGTGTTCAAGCAGCAAGTACTCAGTAAACGTTGCAGTAGAAAGGTGTTTTCAAATTTTGTGAAACTCAATACAGTGTGTGTTTACAGAAAATGATCAGTCTTATCGAGAAAACTTTGTGCGTGTGTTGTGTACGTGTGTGTGTCAATATGGCTAAACCCCTTAACAGCAACCTAAACATGGTAGTGGATCTAGGCTTCCTGTCCCATCTGATCCCTTAAGATGCTGCTCGCTGTTTGAAGTCGACACTTGAAAGGCCTGATCTGAATACGCTGGATTCCACAGCAACTCTGCAAACAGTGATTACAGACTGATTAATGAGCCACTGTAGACACACACACACACTGTACACACACACACACTCGCACGTCCCTGTTTTCTAGGCCACACACTAATGGATTATGCAGGAGTCAGTGTGTCACAACACAGTCTAAATAAGTGAATATGGTTCTTTTAACTTCAAAACAAAGTTTTCAGGGATCCGTGTTGTGTTCACTATGTCCCGCGAATGGAGACAGTTAAACCCAGCATGAGTCACTTTATTGTCACTAATCTATTGTCTTTTTTTTCTTTTTGTTTTTTGCAGTGTCAGCTGAGATCTTAAAAGGCAGCCTGACGACCATGGAACGTCACATCAATAGGCTGGAGAACGACATTGAGAACTTCCCCAAAAGAGATGACCAGCAAGATAAGTTTGTTGAAAAGATGTCGATATCCTTTCTAACGTGGGTCCATTTCACACCTCCCACAACCACATACTACTACACAAAAACACAACTACTTGCATACAGTATCTGTTCCGTTGTATTCGGACTCTGTTTGTGCCATTTCGCCGGCAGCAGTGGAAGAGGTGTGTGGTGTGTGTGTGTTTTTCCTGGCAGTGGGTTAGCTGTTTATGTCACTTGGTGTGATAGGTGGCACCCAGGGGAACTTGTGGAATGCATCTGGCTGCTATGCTGTGAGATGTTGATCAGATGTCCCTCTTCACTCCTCCCTGGGTCCCAGGAGTGAAATCATGCCTGCGGCTATTTTTGCTGCACTCTGCCACTGCTCCCCGTCCCCTGGGGGACTCTAATAGGGGCTCGAGCCCCTCAAACCAACTTATCGCCTATCCCTGATTTCATCTCCTGCCTGGCCACGAGCCTCTCCACGCAACAGCCTGTGCACTATCTTCTCCCGCGGCACCTCTCCTGTTCTGATAAGCGAGTGTTTCACTTAAACCCGAGCATATCTGCTCCCAAATAGAATTAGCCACGTCTCGGCACTTTCTTGAATGTCCTTTCTGAGAGGGAAGTTCCTCAGCGCGTCGGTTTGAGTGACGCTGGAGATAAAGTCTATCGTCAAATAGCCTGAGGCTACGGTGCCTTCTCATGGGGAAAAAGTCATCAGCAGCAAGCTAACGTCTTTGTTTCAGGCATCATTAAGAAACAAAATAATTTTCAAGAGTGACATAACAAGCGAGTAGGTGTTCCCATATGTTAGGTGCACATAGGTAAGGCAGCAATTAAACCCATTCCTGCTTCCTTTTGTCGGTAATTTTCAAGGCTGTAGGTGTGTAATTAAAAAAATCTGAAGCAGGGACCTTCCCGGTGGCCCCGACAGCAAAGCAGGCGGGCAGAAAAGCGGCCCTCCACCCCCACCCGGTGTGAGTATTGATTCTCAGGGCCCTCCGAGATCTGGAGGTTGGAGTGAGAGGAAATGGAGAAGTGTAGATATACTGCAACATGGCTCTCCCTCACTGTCTGGAGTTCCTCCCCAGGGAGTAGCAGAAAGAAGTTCACCAACCATGCCCTGAAACCCCCCCACTCTCTCCCCTTCTCTCCCCCATCTCACCTGATTAAGATTTATTGCCTGAGAGGAGACTTAGTGGGGTTTAATAAGATCTATTTGGGCCCATGCCTTATTTAAAGTAGGAACGGGACTAACAGGTAGTCGACACACGAACACGTGATTCAGTTAGTAATAAGGCAATCATAATAACAAGGTGTCAGGAAAACCTGTGTATGAGACATTTGACAGCTGTGTCTTTGTCCTGTGGATTAGATATTTAAACTCTGTGCTTTATATATGAAGGACTCAGATATTTCGTCATAATCTTGCCGGTACAGATGATGATAATAGGACCCCGGATGTACACACTGATATTTTGCCGCACATGTTCCCTCTCAGTCTGTTATAGAACTACATTTATGCCTACGAAGTACAGGGGGTCCTCGAGTTACGACGGTCGCGAGTTACGTTGTTTTCGTGTTTACGACACATCTCCCGTGAACTTCCTTGTTTCGGCTTAAGCGGTTTGCCCCGTAAATAGGTACAGACTTCACACGGGAACTAGTTGGTGAGCGCTCTCTCTGTCTCTCAGCGCGCCTGCCGGCTCTCCAGCACCTCCACAGCTGTGTTTACTTACGTGAAATGGCCGGCCGGCTGGCGGGGGGTGGAGGGGTGCGGCGGCAGCCGGTAAGGAGATGCACACGGACACAGATGCGTTCGGGATCGTGGCAATACCGTAGGTTTATTCACAACACAGGGTCTACACGGTTGATAACAGAAATCTAAAGGAAATGCTCATTACACTCGCGATCTCAACCCCTACAGTGACAAAAGGCAATTCACCATAGTAAACTCTTATTGTAGGGTGGTGTTATAGCGACATCTAGCGGCACAATGTATGCACAATGAATGTATGTTCCGACTTGCGTCGAAATTCGGTTGCGACACATTCTCAGGAACGGATCTCCATCGTAACTCGAGGACCCCCTGTACGTGTGTGTTTTAATTTCCCCCGCTCCTCTGATGTCTGTCACCGGTCGCGATATCTTCTCACCACTTTAAAGTTCTGTGTAAAGTGGTTCTGTTTTTGTGAACGCGAGCGTGGCGATAGAAATTCAACCACATGCAAACAGAGGGGAGATGAAGCGATGAGGAGCAGAGGCTGTGCTTGATTCGCTCAGGTTCTTAGCAGCAGTGTTTGCAGTGAGCTTAGACAGCAGCCGGGTCTGCGTTGCACAGCTAAGTGTCGGAACAAGAACAGTGCAAAATACAGTGCTGTATATTTTGGGTTGACGTTTCCTTTGGTACACATAACATAGCAGAGTCAAGGCAAACATCCTTTTTTTTTTTTTACTTTTTCCTCGGATTAAAAAAGGGGATGTTGGTTCCTTGAAGCGTAACAGATGGAAGAACAACAACAGCTTAAACTCATGCATTTGATGCTTGAGCAACCTTGAGGAAGTTAAGAGTGAAGCTCTGTTGTCTTGACTGCCGGGCACTGTGATAAATGAGTCTGTGTGTGTGCGTGCGTGCACGTGCCGGCGCGTGTGCGCTTCACATTACAGGGAGGAAGAGTAATTTACAGTTCAATGTGTAGGTGAGTACATGTGCCTCTATTTCACCGTGACTGTTGTCAGCTTTTTCTTAAGATTAATTTGAAAAGGCCGTGGTCACTGCGAGGTATTTTGAATGTAATATGTGCCCCAAAGCAGCATAATTTTAATTAAACCTTCAACAATAAATCATGTTTTGTTTTGTTTTTTTAGCCCCGCATGATTAGTGTTTCTAATTTCCTCCTGCTTCACAAACTTCAGGTTTCACTCGTTAAAAAACAAACACAAGCATTTTCCAACAGAACACCAGCTGTTCTGTGCCAATCCCGCATCTTCATCGTTATCATGTGATGGGTCCAAATCCACCCAATCCTACCATCCATATATTACACAAAGAGAAATTTGCTAAAGGAGAAATGCAGAAAAAAAAAAAAACTGGACTAAAAGAAAGTGTTGAAATAGAAGAAAGGAAGGAGGAAAAGCGAGCGAATGAAAAAGAGCTCAGCGGAAACACTTGATTTGGTTTTTATTGATACATTTTTCTCCTTCCATTACTGTAATGTATGCAAATGACTGAATGGGGTGTTTGTTCAGCAGTTTAGTGATCGCTATCTGTCAGAAGTAATGGGAGCCCACAAAGGCTGTAGAGTTGAGGCACAAGCCCCCAGAGAACCCTATTTCACTGGAGAGGCCGTGGCTATTACGTGCACGCAGACACACACTCGCACAGACACAGACACACACTCGCACACACACAGACACACACGTTTCTTGCTTCTACTAGATTTGATAAAGGAGAGCTGGGGGCTTAGAGCTGGACTCTGCATAGTGGAATATTAATTGTCATGAGGTGGCTGGATAGGCACGGTAAGAGACCGGACTGAACCTTGATGGATGTCTTGGACGTGTCCAATACATCTCCCCGTGCTGTCCTCGGTGTCTCAACCCAACCCAGTCATATTCAGCTTAATCTTTCATTTCCCAGAAGGCCAGAGTCGCTGTGCATCACTCGTCGTCCGTCTTCATTTTTCCTCTGTAGAAGTGAGACGGTTTCACACAAATAAAAATGGCTAATTTTCAACCTGAGACTTTGTTTATGCCGAATCTAACACGAGAGAAAAAAATGCGATGTCTCTGTGGTGACAATTACACACAGCTTGTACCGAATGTCGGAAAAGAGGAAACCATTGTGCGATGTGGTTGCTGGAAGTGTCTTTGTGTGTCTTAACCTTTTTACGTGCAACAGATGTGTCATCTGGTAGAGCATTATTGTTTTGTTTGTTTGTCACGTTTTGGTTTTTTTTTTTTACGTGATTCTCCTGATTAGTTTTTGTTCTCTATTCCCAATTAATTCGTTTGTGTTGTCTCTGCGTCTGCGTTTTTGTGTACGTGTGGTACTTTTACACACCTTGATAATGAGTTTTCCTGGTGAAGGAAATCTTCAACAGTGCTGAACAAACGGTGCTGGGTAGTTTAAAAAATGTAATAAGTCAGCCCGTTTTTTTTTTTTTAATGCAAATTAGTCCTTAAGATTGCCAAGGACTGAACAGCGTTTTCTGTTTGACAAATGAAATCTGAGTTCTAAGTGAGTCTATTGAAAATGAACCCAATTATTTCCCCCCAATAATTAGAATTGTACTCATCTACAGTATTATCCATGTTCTTAAACCTTTCTGTCAAACTTAGTTTTCTTTTTTTATATTCTGCTAAAAAGAAAAAAAAAATGTGTTTGAGCAGCATAAAGTAGTACAAACACTGAATGTCTCCAAAAGCCAAGCCAGATGCAGAGGTCGTCACAGAGCGAGCAAAACAACCAATGCTGTGTCTTACAGGTAACATAGTCTGATTTCAGTGTAATAGGTAATATTGATACACGCTGGTGAATTGGATGCCTCCAGTCCTGGAATCCTACCGATCAGTGGCCTCCTGCACAGGGTCAGCTCCAACACACTTTTCCTCCGCCCTGGGGCTTTTCCTGTAATACCACTTTCCCGGCTTAGAAATCGACAGATACATTTGTACAGGTATTGCCTTTCTGTTGTTCGCGGGGAGACTACAGCCTGATTTAGTTCACATTTCAGAGAAAGACATTCTCTACAATCTGTTTATGGGTGGTGAGACAGCAACGGTCAGATTGTCGGCTTCAGGCTCGTTTTGAGTACCGGTGCAGCAGTGTGTCTCGTGTTGGTATCAGACACTTATTGTGATATTGTTATTGTTTAGAAGGCTTCAATTGCAGAAATGTCCGTCATGAACGTACTTCATGTTTATGTTTGCTGTTTTGTCTGGAGAAGCATGGTGGTGTTTGGAGAAGTTGCTCCACTTTAATACACCTTTATATGCTTGAATAAGAAGTAAGACTGACTATTTACAAAACTCTGTTTATTTTTGCATCCTTTAATGCTGTATATTAAAACTGGGTTAAAACATGCTGGTGGCTCTTTCAGTTGCTCTGTTTAATTTGTAAAGCAGAAATATACAAACACCAACTCCCTTTGCCACACACACACACACACACAAACATTCTCTCTGTTAATCACAACCCTCCTTAAAGCCAAACACACACACACACAAACACAAACACACTCAAAAGAAGAGTTTTCTTCCACTAATGAAATTCACTGTAAACTGTGTGGCCAATTAACTGAGAGACAGATAAACCGTGGAGTCTTTTATTTATCCAAATTCTGTACAAATCTAGTATAAATAAACACAGTACACTCAAAACAGACTAATTCACTGCCTGATTTCAGCATCTGTGCTCGAGACCCGAACATGAATGTCCACATTTTTAAATAAAGCAACACGAAATTGCATTCACTTCCACAAATACCCATCTGTCATGTCGTGTGCTGCGTGTCGGAGGTGATATTAGGATTTTAATTAATACATTTTAATGTGCGCGTGAATAAATATTTGCTAAAAATTAATTTCTAATAATGAGTTTTGCAGAGAAAAGGCAACATAAAATGGTAGTGGCGATTATGTTGCTGTCTTACTAGTTAATGGATTTGTTATTTGAATGATAATGTTTTACTACTTTTAATAACATAGCAAATAATGTACTGTAATTATATAGAGATGGAAGCATTTTACGACTTCCCTCCTGATGTTGTTCTATATATTTCCTCATTTTTTCTAATCTATTCAAATTCAGTGCAATATAAAGTAGAGCTGAATGACCTAAACAATGCGATTGATAAATTAGTGGCAATTACATAAATTCATCAATCATTTCAACTCTACATTACTTTATTTGTACATTGTACAAACGTTATCGTCTCTGTTTTATCTTTTTTAACCTAACTGCCTTAAAAGTTAATGTGAAAATGCATCGTAGCAGTGTCAGCACATTATGTCGCCATGTTTGAAATTCTGTGCAAACAGATCTTGAGAATAATTTAGCTCAGGCAGCACCTACTTTCAAACCTACTGAACATCTTAATTAAATGATACACACATCAGGCATTTCAGAATCTGTGATAAGCCAAAAGAATCCAAAAAAGAATCCAGCCACAGACTAAATCTGTAGTACTTTGCGTCAGCAGGAAGTACAATGTTGCCATGATCTGTGTTGGCTGCCAGACCAACGACAATCTCTGTGCCCTCTGGCCAATTGAGTGAATTCCCAAGAAGTTTGCCAATCAGTATCTTGTTAGGCTGTGACACTTGGCCTGATGTTGCAGCTCCATTAACCATTAGAGAGAGAGAGCTCCCTGACAAGCCACCAGGATCGTCACTCCCAGGGGTAGGAGGATGTGTGATATTAGAGTACAGGAGTTTCACCCATCATTTATACTGGATGTAGCCCTTTGTTCCTGAGTGAACTACTGTCATATTCCAGTGGAAATGCTCCATGCCCCGGAATTCCCAGATGATTCCTTTGCAGTATACATCCTTTATACATCCATGGTGTTCTGTTTGGGACTCCTGCATATAAATTTACATGCTTTCCATGTAAGGTTAATATACATTATACAAGGTTACGTACAGACAGTGTGTTTAAAAAGTCGACTTACGGTGTGTAGCAAGCTCTAGTGTTCTGAATAGACAAATGTTTGTGTTAATCTGTTTATCTTCATGTTCCTACGTGTCGCACAGCTGTATGTATAGTTTTGCCCCTGTTGGCCCAGGTCTCTGCTGATTCGTTCTGCTCCACAGAAAGTCAGGCTAAGAACCCAGTGGCAGCAGCAGCAATCTGCACCTCATTACGTCCCCAAAAGGCTTGGGCTTAGTGCGGGGTAATAGACAGAGGCCCAGCCGTCCTCATTTGTCATGGGCTCCTGGGTTTGACGCAAAGCCCCCCTTGAGCACTTGTTGCTGAGCTCTAATCCTGCAGTAGACACCAGCCACGCTTCTCTGCTTAGCCATCCCTGCTCTCCACCGTCATGGCTCATGATTTCACTTTCATTTGATGTTTTAATGAAATCCCTGAGACTCAGTTGAATGGCAGGCCCATTGTTGGCAAATTATTCTATCAAATGCAAGTGCAGGGGGAAACGTGACTTGGTTATTTGTCTAGTAAATATGAGCCACGAAAGGTTGCTCAGCATGTGAATAGGCAAAGTTAAATAATGCAGGTTAAAGCAGGAACATTTCTGTTGACTTAATAGTGCGTAGGATGCAGCTTTCTTGTCCTCGATAGCACCCCGCTTTACCCCTTCATGCCAGTTCTGCAATAACTAATAATAATATATAGCTGCGATTGAAGAAGTTAATTGTAAAACCGGTTGGCAAAAATGTACTTAATGCGGCGGGATAGTGTATAAAGCTGACGTTTATACAGAGCCTGACAACGGCCGACCAGTGTGGCGCCACCATTTGTTGTGCCTTATTGCGAATAAGTGCTGCGGGTCAGTGCCCGAAAGGCTCGGGAAAGTGATGTGATGAAAAGGCCTGATCATTAGCTCAAGTTGCTGTGTGTGCCTGTTGAAAGCCTCTCGAAGATCTAAATCTAACTAATGCCCCAACCCTTTTTCTCCCCCCCACCCACCGTATTGTTATTCCTTTCTCGCTGACGCTGTCGAGGGAATATGATGTTGTTCTGCTTTTAGTTACCAAAGCTCTCTGTTGGTTTCTAACTTTGCACCACTGTGGCTACCGTTGCAGTCCCTCGACGAGACTCAGGGATCCCTGTCTCTGCATGGCTGCAGAGCATCTCTCCAGCCGTCTGCTGATAAACGCTGCCCCACAAACCATTATCAAAACTTATTGGCTGTATTCGCTCGCTTTGGAGCAATTAGTTGCTTCATTATGCAAATAAAGCGTGCTAATTGCCTTACGTTTGCTAACTGATTATAAGACGCGGTACACAGTCGACACAGAGGTTGACTCTTTAAAAAAAAAAAGATTTGGCCCTCAACATCTTAAGACTTGCACCTCTCCAACAAATTAACAAAAATAAGTAACGCAGTGGGTCATTTCCCCGGCACGTCACTATACGCTCAGCTCTGCAACCGTGACGCACGACTGAAAAGTCTTCGGCGAAAGAGATCTCTAATTAAAATGAATTTGTGACAGTCAGAAACACTAACAGTTACAAACGGCAATCTGATGGTAGGCAACAGGGGATTCTCCATTAATTGGCAAAATGAGGCTCATCAATCACACAGAGGGGGAATGCTGCACAGACAGTATTCTGTCAGAGTCACCCACTGTGGGGGGAGCAGCATGACGTGTGTCTTAGGGACAGAGTCATGTCGCGCAGGAACAGTTTTTTTTTCCTTCCCACTCTCTCTCTCTCTCTCTCCTCTTCCCTCTCTCCCCCTGGCTCTGTTGCTCGCCACATGTGGCTCTCAGCAGACATCGCTGCAACTCATTCTGACAGGCTTTGTTTTTCCTTGTCGCATTTCAAATTGGGATTGGCTGGCATTCTCTGCCAGTCAAGGCAGAGACAGAATTGTCAAAACACACTGTTAAATTTCAGCTTTTAGACAATATATCTTGCTGATGACATGTGCTGAGAGGCTTGTAATTCCATGGTCCCTCTCCCCATTTAAGCAATGCTTCAACTAGTAATAAAGCTGGTTCCTATTCAAGAGATCTTGATAATTTCATGGGATTATTGGTTTCCCCCAAAATATTATTTAATTGCTTTAGATTTAAGTATTTCTCCATGTTGTGGACCTCACGAGGGGGCAATGTTTGAACTTTGTGTGAACCTAAATGGCAGTAGCCTTTTTTTACATGTTGAGGAATATCTCCCATCTCCGCATAGGTCAATAAATATACCCAGCGCATTAACTGAATGGTCCATCAATTGAACCGATCAATGGGCTGCTCCTAATCGCCATGTCTCTCGCTGGGTTTAGCGCAGTTGCAGGGAAAGATAGACTTCTAATCTAATCTCATTATTACTTACTATTACTTCTATCTGTATGGTACAGTGTACCATAACTGGCTCGGCATTGAGGTCGTAAGGTTACCTGAAGCCCACACGCTAACACGTTAACACATGCAAAATGTTGATATTTTCATCCCTCATACCTCTTTGCAGTGTGTCAAACTACTCATGTGTGGCATGTCACAGTAAATAGAGTATTCACAAACGTCTTTATTGCTTTCACCGGCATGACAAATAGGATGCGGGTCCCAGCTACAGCCTTGCCTGTGTGGGCTTTTATTAACAGTTAACCTACAATTAGCAGCATGGATGGTGCTGACAGTGTGACCTCCAGAGGTGGTGGTGGCCGCGTTGTAGTGGACTTGAACCTTCCATAAACACGATTACATTAGAGGAGCCATTTTGTTCTGAAGATGGGCCCCATGCAGGTGCAACAACACTGGTGATGACAGACAAGGAGAGGCATTTAACACCGTGCATTTAGGTGTTAGTGAAAGGCGTCAACTCGTTAGTTAATCATCAGTGATTACTGTCGCGCTTAATGGCAGAATTACATCAATCCAACGGCGTAAACATTTCTGCCAGAATTACTTACAGACAGATTGAAATGTAGGATGTATCCTGATTGGTCTTATTTCTGGTTCACTGACATTTGTATTTTGTTCTGGATGGCAAAACTAATTCACCCCCCGTTACCTCCCATACATATATACATATGTGTGTGTGTGTGTGTGTGTGTGTATATATTTGAACCCATGATTACAACAAGCAGGTGTGTCTGAGAGCAGTTCTTACACCGTGTTGCTTTAATTCCCAACCACAAACCCTATTACTAACACGAACCCTAAAATTATACTGTACCACTCAAAAAGCCCTTTGTCCTCACAACCATTGAAAGTCATGCAGACTCACATACACTCACACACAGAGTATATACTGTTGGTGGGTTTAAGCCCCTTCATTTAATTGCCACTGGGAGACAAATCTTATACCTGAACCAGCAGCTGACCTTGAATTGACTTTCTGTGATGAAGACTTATAGTTGATCCCTGAGCTTTTTGCTTTCATGCCTTGCAGCTTTCCATCCTAACTTGGAAACATGGGTAGGAATCAGAGAGACCATATATCTCCCTCCCTGTTGCTCTCCTTTTTTTCCCCTGTATAACGGCTTTCATGTGTGAACATGCGCAGGTGGTGACGATGTATGAAATACCCTTACATTTTGTACTTTTTCTTTTTGTACAAAGCTACTTGACAATCCTCATACGCTGGGGAACAGATTAAATCATTCACCTCTTAATTACACAGTGGTCTCAGGCATTGTGAACCTCACCGTAATAGGAATTAATTTTTTATCCAAACCCTATGTTGACTGGTTGACTCCCTAAACCGCAAAGTAAATTGAGTGTCGTCTGTGCTAAAGCATAAATTTTAAAAAAAGAAAACGAAAACATTTTGCAAAAATATTCACACTAATCCCTTGGATTGTCTTGTCAATGACTAGTGATTCAATCTAATAAGAGAAAAACTCCATTCTCTACTCTCTCTATGTAAAAGCGATGTTTTCTAGATCTCCCTTTCCTTTCACTCTGTAAGTAGAATAAAACGTTTGTCTACACTAAGAGGCCAAAACCTGCAATCTTCAAAATACAATATGCAAGTTATACTGTATCTCTGGTTCGCATCACCTGAGCTGTTGTGTGATAATGAAAATTCTTATCATTTTACAGACATTTTCCAAAACATGCACACATATTCTTCCTTGCCAACTGTAAGGCAAATTCAAACACGCCCCTGGTCTGTTGTCTAGTGTTAGACTTTCCAGATGTGAAAACACATGCAGAGGTTTAGGTAGGAACAGGCACCTACTGGATGGACCTGCCACACAGGAGCAGTGCATCTTCACTGTGAATGAAAATTGATTTAAAAGCTTTTAACAGTTTGTAGAGGGAAGTTGAAACAGGATGTAACGAAAAAGAATAGCGTGAACAGTCTGAATGACGTACTGCCTTTATGTGCTTTTATGGAGGCATGTTTGTGATGGATTGTACAGCAGCGTTACGATGCCTCAGGCTTTTTTCGATCCTGTAATCATATTCTTGAACCTCTGTGAGAAAAGTCATGATGCTCCATCTCAGATGCGGCTCAGTTTGCATCTGCTCCCCTTCGCGGACTCGACACTTTGCATGAGCAAATCAGGCTTTTAGGGCCTGTTTTCAATCTTTTTTTTCACTGATTATCAGTCAATCATTTTAATGTCTGGTGGCTGTGAACGTTGTGACCAACTGGTTCACAAGATATATTTTTTTATATTTATATTTATATTAATATTTAATATATTTAATGATTGAAAATACAAAATGTTAACAGGAGTTGTACCTCTCTTGTTGATATTTTATATATATTTTATATATATCATTGAACTGAACAACAGTCTAGTTTAAAGTCTATGTTCCAGGTCAACGGTAAATATTCTGAAACTGTATAATACATATTTAAATTGAGACATAAACAGCTCTCCAGATGTGCCTTTCTCAGATACGACAATAATCTCTGAAACTTCTGAACTTTTGTGTGTTTATAACATATCCATATTTATTTACCCTTTTACAATACAAGTTCTGAAATGGTCATTTTATTTTCCCTGGTGCTACTGAGTGAAAGGCACAAAGAATGTGGGTTACACAGTATTTCATACTCCTGTATCAGCATCACTGTGCTTGTGTGTACTGTGTGGGGAGGATGTTTTAGGCAGTGTAGGAATGTGTATATACATGAGATGGCTGCCAGGCAGTACAGAATGATAGCCATGAATGGGGCATTTTCCATTGAAGTGATTAAAATGATTGAGGACAGCGGCAAACTCATTCATCTCTGAGCAAGGTGATGAGGGACACTCTGTATGTGCGAGTATCTGAGAGAAGAGCCTCAGTGCAGCCGTGTGTGTGTGTGTGTGTGTGTGTGTGTGTGTCACAGTTGTAGAACAAGTTGTGAAAAGGGACTGGCATGGAGGTGGCTGCAGAGATGTGGAGCTATGCCCACAGGAGGGCCATGTCTATTCACAGAACATCTGAGCAGACAGCTGAATATTTATCATCACCCCACCACAGCCTCCATCCCACATTTTAATTTGACCTTTAACTGAACAAAGGAAACAAAGTGCCGGTTGTTTTTCACGTTTTTTTTTTTAATGTCATTAAAATGTTGCCAGAAAAAAACAACAAAGCAGTGCAAGTCGAATGAAAGTTCTTCATGCATGTTGTCATGCATGTGATGAAGACGGAGGTACATTTTTATGTTGGATCTCTTGTACAACAAGTAACTAATCGTGGACTATGTGATTAGTAGAACAGATAAAAGAGTGTATAATATTTTTTGACACGATGAAAATCGCAGCTCTGCTCTTCTTGCCACGAAGGTTAAATAACACTTTGAATGTAAGTAGAGCCCTCATGGCGTTGTGGGATACAAAGAACCAATCTCAAGCACATTACGGATATTTCTAAACCCACTTAGCATCGGCAAACTGATGAAAGTGTTGATTTGAGGTCCACAGGTTCATGTTTCCCTCCTCTTCCTCCCTCTACCTCTGACTCTCGCTTCAACCGCACTAATCTCCAGAATTCCATCCACACTTAGTGTTCATCCCCTGCCTTCAGGATTGGTTTCACACAGCGATCCCTGCACTGACCAGACAGACGACTCACCAATTAACCTCCAAGGGTGACCTGAAATATTACAAAGCTTCTACCTGCAGCATCCTTATTGGCCTCAAATAGATTTCTAACAGCTCAGGGGGTGAAAAAAAGCGGATTGAATTTCTAACCCTTGGATTCTGTACAGCAACAGCATTCGTTTTGTTGTCTTTTTTTCGTGCTAAATGCCACGGTCTCGTGACAGTGGTAAAGGACGTTGTCTAAACTGAATTCGTAATGGCGGGGCCATGCTGGCGATACATCGTGCCAATGTGTTCCTAATGTCATTAGACATTGCGGTATTCTTCATGCAATCATTCCACCGATTGCTTCTCCATTTTGGTTATCGCGCTAATAGCCAAGAGGCACTCTGCTGGAGCCAGTTTGACTGCAACTGTATTCCTCGAGAATAAGATTAGCCCCTGTGTTATTTAATGTCACTCTGGCCATTATTGCAGGAATTACAGCTGATGCACTGGTTTTCCCTTATGGGGCAATGCATATTCCCTACTGCACTGTGGGCACAGGTTGGCAATCAAGTAATTCTCTCCTCGCTCCAGTCTCTACACCGAAGCTCAACAACATTTACATCATTTCAAGTAGCCTTTAAGTGCACCATTTTGGTGCCGTAACCCGGGTCTCCTTTGCAGAGCTAAGTCTGTTGTGAATGTTGTGAAAAGGGTTTTGAATCATAGCTCCTGTTTTTGTGCTTTGCTTCTGTGTGAGTGAGTGTGTGTGTGTGTGTGTGCGGTGGCGTGTGTTTGTAGTTGAAAGAGAGCGTGTGGAGATCAGATTGTAACCAGTAAGGTAATGATTCATAAGACAGCCAGTAGGACTTATCCACTAATAGATCTCCAGGGAGATAACCTAATCCCCCAACAATATCTCCTTATCATATTACAAGTGAACTATGTACAGAATGGGTTCCTCTATCCACAAATGAATACTAAGCCCTATACTTACCTTTAAGCTTATTAGATTTTGATATGAAACAGAGCAGTATCAAGTATTTTCCCTGACGCAAGGCTGATCAGAGATGATAATCCTTTTCAAGATTAGCTAATTTCACAGTCTACTGCTTTCCATGAATCAAACGTATGCCTTTTCCCCCAAAGCTGTGGTATTTAAACACATACATGAAAACACTCGAGTGGAGTTCAGTACAGTTTGTTCTGCAGAGTTACTACGTACTGTAGGATGACGAGTACACTATGTAATCAAGTCAACCGAGTGCTTTTGTCATCCGGAGAGATCACAAGGGGGAGCTTGTCAGTGGCAAATGAAAGTCAGACTTCTTTTCAAGGTGGAGATGGGAGATTAGTAGTAATGCTCATCTCTGCCTTTCTGTCCGCTCTCACAGAGATGATACGATTTGCAAAAGCTGAGTCTCCCTCCCTCTCTTATCTTCTCTGCCTCCTCCACCCCTCTACCTCTCCCCTGTCCTGACTCTCTCATGTTACCTGTCTTTTTTTTCTTTCTCTTCTTTTCCCTTTTCACTTAGATTTACTAAGCTTTAAAAGGGTCACTTAATCTTTGCAGTATCCCGAGAGGAAGAGCTTGCGTGAGTGAGTAGATATTCTGAACAAAGCCCCAAATGGCTTTGTGTTGCCACGCAGACTTCGCAGGGTGTTCACTAAATTTTCAGAGCCTTTCATTTTTACGTCAGATTAGTGATTTGGCATTGCTATCGTCACATTGATGGGGTCACTTTGTTTTATAATATACAGTAAATACAATAAACTACATGTTTTGACCAGCCCATACCAAGAGGTGTAGAGAGCAGCCTATAGAATAACACGTTAGGTAACGTTGTTTACGCTCTTATGCAGTAATGGTCACATCAAAGTTTCCTTTTGTTTCTCATCGCAAAGTGCTTTCTCTATTTGGCTCGGTGTAAAGGGAGGAATTAAATCCTTCCTTTACTGTTGTGTGATATTTAAGTCAGGGTGTGTTGTTCGATAGATACACTCATGTGCACAGATCACTAGCCAACAAGGGAATGGAGATGGTTTGGTCAATTAGGTGCTTAATGAAGTAGCACAGATGAATTGAGGTATATTTCCCTCAGCCCGAGTTTCCCTGTCTTTCATAATGTATAGTGGAGATGTGTTATTTTCTAAAGCCTTGAACGAGTTCGACCATAAAGACCGTTATTTAGCAATTAAGCGCGATGTTCTGATCACAAGTCTTTCATTAGACAAACATCCTATTGAGTATGTAAAGCAAAAACAGCTATTCAGATCAACCAGTCGTCTTAAATATATAAGTGATTTATTAAACAGTGTCACAACATGACTTGTTTTGTTTTTAGGGGCCAACAATATTTATTAAATGATTAGATTACTTCAGTGATTAATATTCATAGAAGAAAGCTACTGTGTTTGTAGGTCAATACCTTATTCGACAAAGTAGGCGGATAAAACGACATGGTGTTTACTACAGTGTTTATCCAGCCACGGTGTGGTTGCAGGTGCTTTTCCTTTTAGCTAAGTGTATTTACAGAGCACGCGAGCATTTCCGATTTGTCTCCCTTGCAACAGTCTTTAATTCAGGACACAGAATCCAGGTTTCCTTTGAAATGCGGCAGTGGAATTGTGCCAACATCATCTCATGCTGCTTAATTCTCTGTTTCTCGTTCTCAGATAATGACAGGATTTTGTATTGACTTGAGACTGCTCTTATTTCAGCCCTTGTTTCATTACATGCCGTTGGCTTGCGTTCAATAGGCTGCTACACAAGTTTGATTCATGATTGTTTCCCACTGCTTGCTATTAGCGCGGCATCAAAGCTCGACTTGGTAAACACATTTGCATTTTAATGACTGATATAGATTGTGCTCCTGCTCAATACCACCATCAACGCACAACCCACCTCTGCCCATATTGATGAAAGGTGGGCTGCATCTAGTCGAGTAAAAACACCCACTAAACACACACGGTAGAGTAAGCATCAATTAGAATGCAGATATAGTAAACGCAATCATAAAAGGCTGCTTTATTTTGAGGAGACGCCACGGCGGCCTATCAAGTCTCCAAAGGTTTCAGGCGACAACAGGCCAAGAAAAAAAAAGAAATCCAGATATAGGCATTAAGAAATATAACTGGGTTAATGTGGCCACATTGTTGAGTGGTGCAGCTAATTTTAATGAAGAGCAACTGAGCAGTTGTGAAACGATATCTCAGAGCACAAATGAACGTCATCATCAGAGCAACTATCAGCCAATGACAAGCGAGGTGGCAAAGAACGAGGAGGATAATTTTTGTGTCCCCAAATTATGTTTTCTTCCTTTGCCACCTGCAGAGAATGATGCTACTCATTAAGGCGAGTTTACCTCTGTGGGCATGTAATCGCACGTAAATTGGAGCGTCCCACTGCCAAATGAGTTCAGTGATAGTACTATAAAGCAGTCATGGCAGGTAATGCAGCCAGGTTATTTACCTGTATTGCGGCAGGTGGTTGAGTGTTGACCAGATGACCTTTCATAATAAAGGCTCTGTGTAACTGACCCGTATTGATCTTCGTATCTATATCTGCGACTTGCCACGATTTACTGTACATCACAGTGGTGAATGAATGTTACAGTTCCAGTGGATGTTTGCAGATGTTTATTTTTAGCCAAGCCAGTGACTCTTATATGAGAAGAGTCTATATAGTCTCCTGCCTTCGAGGTCCAGTCAGAAGTCCAGACAGCTAGTTTCACTTGCTTTACACGCTACCTACTGACACAACGTTTTGTTCATTTTGAGTATAGCACTTATTTCCTTCATTATTTTCTAGAACCAGCTATTTGTGTTATAACAGAGATAATACGGGCAAATGTTTCCTTTTAGTGGTTCCCTCTGTTCTAGACCGCGTACAATACCTCCGTTGTAATGTCACCCATTGACAACCGATGAAGCCAATAACAGTGATTTCACAGACAGTGCTGTATTTTTGTCGAGAGAAAAAAACATAATTGGCTGAAGAAAGTAAGGTTTAAATGCAGCGGTTCTTGTTTCAAAAGCAGAATTGGCTTGTTTTTTTATATTTTAACTGGCAGTACTGTTGTCACTTTGCGATAGGAGACAGGCTGGAGGATGAGAGGAGGGCAGCCGGGGAGGCTCTAATTTATCTGTTTGTCTGTGTTTTCCTCCCCAGTCTGGAAGGGGAGGGAGGCTGTAACAGGGCCCAGCTCCACAGGGGAGAGTTGTGTTTAGTGGTAACATTGATTTTATAAAAGGTTGCGCAGTGGGGTAGCTAGGTAGGCCTGTCAACCTAAGCTCCCACCAAAGTATGTCACAGCGTCAAGATAATTGCGTCCTCTCTAATCCCACAGATCATAAAAAGGAAATAGTATCCAAACATGCATCTGCATATCGTCACTTATAAATCCACGGTTATTATCTTTACGACACAAAGGAAATCCGTCGGTTGTTAGTGGCCGATAGATTTTCAGGTTTTTGTTTTCAGCTGTCAGATGACACCATGTTTCATCACAGCGCGACTCAACAAGTATGGTGTTATGCAGTTATATTTTCTATGTAACCTGACAGCTAGTCCTACGCAACAGTGGTCAATGCAGTCTTCATTTGGGAAGTTGCTCAATAGTGGGTGGGCCGAGGAGGTAATGAGAGAGGGGGAGCGGACGTGAAATACGAGAGGGTCAGAGAAACGCGGGGAAGAAGCGAGACGAGAGACTCGGTAAAGACGGAGATGAACTTGCGATGAAGATAGTTTTATTTTTACAGGTTGAAGGACACACACATTGCCAGAGGCGCTTCATCATCAGCTTGACAGCGTGCCACCCCCCCGTTTCTCTCTTAAGCAGGAGTCTTGTCAGGGTCAGGTACAGAGAAAACTTGGACTCACAACATCCAATTTCACTCCACAGCTCATGCGACCAAAACTAGTGAACTTTCAGTCCCCCTGTCGGGGGAAATCTCCTCCAGACATTTGTGATAATTAGGAGAAACCCTCTATGTGGCATCGTGTCAGTTAATGGTGTTTTTATTGCGAGATAATGCTGCGTCATTTGTGCGTTTATATGGGGCTGTTTATATATACATGTGTGTACTGTGTATACACGTGCAAGTGAGCGACAACACACATCTATTATTCCACCAACAAATGCATTTTAAGTGCCACTCTTCTATCACCCATTAGGCACTAATCATCCAGAGTTCCTCTTGCCTTCTAGCAAGCACATCTTGTTGTATCCTCCCTGTCAGTTGTGTTTTTTCTTTTTTCCCCTCTGCATCATGACACCCAGCAGTTTCTTGACTGGCGAGTCGCACAAAGCTCTTTTGCCCGCCTGCTGAGCGACATCAAAAAAAAAAAAGTCACGGGGAGACCATTTTATCTTACTCTTGATTGCCAGATAATTATCAGTTAATTATTTAGAGTCTTAAATGAATTTGCTAAAAATAGTCTCTGTGCCTGTGCGTTGCCATTGGAGATGGCTCCCTTTTTCCTTCACTCCACAGTCTGCGTCTCTCCTCCTCTAGTGCCTCATCTTTTGACAGCTACTTCTGCCACTCACTTCTGACTGTTACCTAATGAAGGAAGATGACGTCCTTTTGTATTTAAATCAACCCAATTTAAGGCCCAATGCTTCACCACTTTTTCTATTTAAACTTCCCATGCTATGTTTGCTTTACTGCTCTATGTTAAAGTTAAGTGAAATTTATACCATGCAAATAGCAAAGCACAACGGCACCCAATTGAATTCACATCATTTCAAGTTTCACACTGTTTACAGTTTTACTTGGCAAAACTTTGTTATCTGTAAACTCTGTTATCCACTACCCACTGACTTTTTTGGTCCAATAATAACTTTACCTGGGTTTTTACAACAGTCGCAAGTGGGATGCCGTTTACTTTTTACTTCTGGGTGCACTCTTAGGACACTTCATTAGGCTGATAGTGTTCTGAACAAAGAATTGTGCTGTAAGTGGTCTTATAATGGGATTCATTGGCTTAAAGAATCGAAATGTAGCTTCTCTTTTCCTTTTTTCTTCATGCTCTACTGTGTGTGCACACGGGCAAACGTACATGCAGACGCGCACACACACACACACACACACACACAGAACCAGAGGCCAAATAGGCTGACCTGCTGAATGGGTTTGTGCTGTGGTAATGATAAGGCTATTGAATGGAGCTGTACTCTGTCAGGCTAGCTGCCAGACCAGTGGTCTTACTGAAGGAATTTGATCAATAAACAGCCCCAATACCCCCCCCCCCCCCCCCCCAACAGCCCCAATCCCCCCCCCCCCCCACACACACCCCAACTCATTCTTTCACTGTGTTTTTTTATCACTTCTTTAATAATTTGACCTGTTGTCAACGGGTTGCGGCTGCCTTATATTTCATGAAAAGACTAATCATCCAATTTTGAATGAATAAGTTAAATAATGAATGTTTTGACTTTTAGTTGAAAATCCTTAACATTACCTTTAAATGTTTCCTCTTCCACTCACATACCCTGTTGATTTGACTCAATCAGTCTCTGTTGTTGATAGTGGGCAATGGTATAGTGCATATTCAGCAGCTAACCATTGATGCCATTCCTATATTACAACAAAGTGATTTATAGTATTTACAGTATATTAGAGCCATTTACACAACATCAAGACAGACAGACCATGTCATGTCATACCAATCTACCTTTGGTTGTTTTGTGGCACAGAAGGATGAAACAGGAAGGCAGGATACCTCTGTCATTTAAACCACTCCACAGTCTGGGGCCCTACTCATACTTTGCATTAACATGTGTCTCAGGTTATCCAATCACAAGTGGACAGCTGTAAGTGGGTCAGTTCACACTGTAAGTGCCCACTCCTGATGGGATCTCTATATGCAAATAAACACATGGCTACATCATAGAGCCCTGCAAAGCTCAAACGCACAAATTGTTTTGGACCAGTCCGACTATGACAGATGAGTCGCTTATCTGTGTGTGTGTGTGTGTGTGTGAGTGTGTGAGTGAGAGAGAGAGAGAGAGAGAGAGAGAGAAATGAATGGGTATGGAGAGGATGAGCAAATCAATGTGCTGCACGGAGCTCTAAAATGAAATAAGATTTTCATCATTTGAAATAGTTGGGAAAAAAAGGAAATCAATATGTGGTGGCCCACCACAAATAAAGATCAATCTGTGAGAGGTGAAAAGATTTTTTTTGGTTTATTATTAAACTGCAGTGGGTCAAAAGGATGACAGTGGAGTACGCAGTGCTTTAATATGGCCCAAGATGCAATTGAGTTTCCATCGCTAAACAAATGTGACCATGTGTGGCACAGGCTAACACCCGAAAGCATCTGCAATGCACCTCTGGTGGCGTCACACCTGCAGTCAAGAGCTAATGTCAGGCCCTGAGAGTGCACATCACAGACAGACTCACATGATATCAGCCTGAAAACCTCACTGCCTGCCTTGATCATCAGTCTGTTCAGTCGCCCTACATTAAATGGCTGCCTAAATGTTCCCCGTTACAGCGCTATGCACTGTGATCACACAGAGGAGCTGTGCTCAGTCAAATAGTACTTCTTACTCACTTCCCTATGTTTGTGTGCAGCTGATGGGAGTTGCAAATAACACAGTGAAGACACAGTAATTCAGATGATTCTCTAAAGTATATAAAGCATCAGAAATATTCTGCATTAGTTGTGATTTGTTGATATGGCATTGATTTCAATTGCAGATTTTCAAAGCAGAAAAAGTGCAGAGGAGAGCACTATTTCGAGATCCGACGGTCAATGTTTTTACTTCTCTCTTAATTAGATATCAGTAAATGTTGGCAAGCGCAGCCGCAGGTTTGTGGGTAACTGGAGACATATTAGCCTTACAGATTATTTCTTTAAAAACACAGGAATTGGCTGGGGCCAAGTGAAGCGTCTGATGTCTTGTAAAGACTAAAAAAAGCTATGCAATATGATTTTATACCTTGTAAAAAATACACACACACACACACACACACACACACACACACACATATATATATATGCAGTCCTAACTGACATCAGAATATACTGTGTGTATATATATATATATATATATGCAGTCCTAACTGACATCAGAATATATGTCACAGAAAGTAGACATGTTACATAAACACTACCACAATAAATAAATAAATAAATAAATAAATAAATAAATAAAAAAAATATATATATATATATAAACACTACCTACCCACAAAATAATTCTGTTACATGTCATATGCCTTTTCTATATGACAGATCAGTGTGATTACAATGTACCAGTAGTTAATGATCGGCTGAGACAAAGGCTGAGCAGTGAATGTGAACGTGTCTGTGTGAGAGTGAGTTTGCAAAATGGCTTGTTAGAGGCAGATAAAGACAGTTAAAACAAAGAGACAGCGGCAGGGCAAGAAACAAAAAGTGCAGACCCGCAACTGTGATTCATCACTGTCATCGTTGCATAGAACTACATAGACATGGCATGTGTAGGAAACAAGTCTATACTGTGCATCCCACACATTCTATGTGCTCCCTCAGTAGCAAATCCAGACGAGTCTTTTAAATTGATTGCACTGCAGTAAAAAGGTACACGGCTTGTAGCATACAGCGTGTAGCTATTTCAATATATTATCTCAGAATAAGATGAGCCAGGTTAAAAACTGGGGCTCTGGCAGTGGTTCGGCTTGGCACTGTGGCTAAGTGTGACCATAAAGCAATATTTTATGTCACTTTATTATCAAAAGGGACAGTAAATGTATATGTACATGATTAAATAATTAATCTGAAAGCATCTAAATTACTGTATGGGAGGTAAAGATTACATTTGCATCACTCTCCGCCATATTAATTTGTGTTAGTGGAGGATGGATTAATGGAAATTAAATTAGTGAAGGTGAGGGTCACTATTATTCAGGTGCTTTTTTAAAATAATCTCTAATACTTAATTTTTTTAATATAAAAACAGTCCACTTGGATTTTTTTTTTCCCGCTCATTTATTAATATTGTTTTTGCACATGCGTGTCTGCTTTGGCTGCTCCTCCTCAGCCATAGTGAAGTTGAGGAAGAGACTGATGTTTACCAATAAGATCAGTGATGGGCAGAGCAAGAGACTTGACCTTTTGTAATTTGACTAGCAGCAACATTGTAAACACAGCGGGTTTGTATTGTCATGTTTCCACAATGTGAAAATTATACAGCGGGCGCAGGCCCCAGGTATTGATGTGACATGAGATTGCATTGGATGCGAATGAAAAGATGACAACAACCATAAAAGGTCATCAAAAAAAACTGCAAGTGTGTGTGTTTGTGTTTGTCTGCAATATTACTTAGCCGGTGTTGTGTTCACACACACCAGCACATTATTGTGGACACCACATTATTTTTCTCAATTTCCCTGTGCACTCTCCCATTTTCTAATAGCCTATCCATGATTCAACAGGTCATTCCCATGGCCCTAATCCCCTCATATCTAATTCATATTATCTCTCTTCCTTTATCAGATGTAGTCATTACACCCACCAGTCCACCCCTCATTGAGCTGTTCCAACACCAGCTGGGCGCCGCAGTGAAGAGCTCTGAATGCTTAAGCAGAAGCAACCTCCCTCTCTACACGGATAAATATTTCAGGGACAGACAGGCTGAATAAATTGACAGTAAAATTGACATCAGATCTGGCTTTTAATTTCAGGAGAAAGAGGAGGTGCGAGCTGTAGGGGAGATGATGGAGAGGCGCACCGAGAGAGGAAAGGTCATGACTCCTGTGTCAGAGTGCTAATATAATTCACTAAGCCTCTGATATATATGAATAGAAGAAAAAAATATTTCTCCATTACTCTCCTTTTTTTCTCTCTCCTATCATGTGTGTGTGTGTGTGTGTCATTTGACATTATGCTATCTATCTATCTATCTATCTATCTATCTATCTATCTATCTATCTATCTATCTATCTATCTATCTATCTATCTATCTATCTATCTATCTATCTATTAAATGCTGGTCAATCTGATCACAACAACACATTTCCACTCTCACTGTGAGCTGCTACCAGACTAACATAAGCAGCCTTAGTATTCAGTGCACCTGGACAGGTAACAGAGATCTGTATACCCTATACCCCCCCCTCCCCCCCCCCCCCCCCCCCCCCCCCCCCCCAACTCATCCACCTCCACAACACAACACATGCCAGATTCCTGGAGCTGGATGCTCTGCTAATTCGCTCTGACAGCCCTGGTGTCAGTGCCGTGGCCCAACACAGGATGCTGTCAGCATCTTTCCTGCTCGCCCTGCAGACCTCCCTCAGCCTGCATCAACACACACACACACACACACACACACACACACACACACACACACACACACACACACACACACACACACACGAGACAGTGGACCTGTCCTCGTCTTTTGCTTTGCCTTTTGTCTTCCCCTCGCTTATTCCGCTTTTTCAATTACTCGTAATTTGTATAGAGTTAAGAAAAAAATGACACCATGTTGTTTTAGAAAAATAATGCAACAACTGGGGGATTTGAGATGCGTTATAAAATAAGATAAATGTCGATGTATTTATTTATGTGTAGGTATGAGTAGTGATAAATACTGGTTTTACATCTCTTTAGCTCCCTCCCTCTCTCTTCCTGCCTCCGTTTCCTCAGCCCCACCTCTCACCCCTCTCTCACTCTCAGTGTGATGGGTTGTGTCCAGTCAGTGGGCAGCTGTGGTGTAATTTGGCCCACAGGGGCCATTGGCAGTAGGTGTAGGGATAAAGGGAGCAGGGATGGTGGGGTTTGGGGGAAAGCAGGCTTAGTGTGGGGCCTTGGATGGAGGGGCCAGCGGGCACATAGGAAAAGCATTAAATAAGCATTAATGGAACTAGGTTACAGGAGATTTATTAAAGGGGCTTTTTGGGCCCCCACTGTAGGATTTTCTATGCAGCACTTTAATAACTCTCTCATGCACACAGGTAAACAAACCAGGTAATTTATTGCCTTCCTCGTTGTGAAAAGTGTCGTAACTTTGTTTTGGCTCATAAATATAATTTGCTCCTCTTTCTCTGGAATTTCTCATGGAATCGATTGAAGTCTTTTTGTCTGTCTGTTTCACAGCTACGTGATTTTGTTGTCACTTTGTGGTGTCAAAAGCTTACTGATGTTACGTGGAGCCTTTTTGGCACAGGAAACACACAGATAAAAAAGTGACTCATTTAAGAGAACAACAACGTGAACTCTGTGGCAGGACAAAGAATTAAGGACGAGGACATATTGGGTTCGTTTGGAGGGAGAAATATAAAAACGTGAACGACATCACATTTCACATCTGACACTGTCTTTGTAAATCAGCACTGTCGGATATGCAGCTGACAGTGGCTGTCGCTTTGAAAGCTAAACCTTAGTGTGATATTCTCAGCGACTCGCTGCTTTCCCAAAGGCCCCTCTGAACTGTTAGCGACTCTAATTTCCATCATTCCAGCTCCAGTTATTGAAATTGCAAATTCAAAAAAAAAAGAAAGAAAGAAAATGTGGGGCACAGAGCTATAAAATGTCTGTCTGTGCGAAATAAAATGTTATAACGTGAAGATTAGCATAGAATCAAAGGATCTCTGGCACCATCCAGTTTCAGCACCGAGCCAAGTCTCTCACTCGGCGTCGGTGAGGTTCAGTGCACAGGAAGTGCAGACTGTAAACCTCCTCTGAGGTCGGCTAGAGGAGGAGAGCGGAGACTGACAAACGGGGTCGGGCCAAAGCAGAGGCTGCGAGATGCTTTACCTTGAGACCCGACGCCTCTGCTCGCTGCTCTGCTTCAAGCCCATGTGATGCAGAGACCAGACCCAGCTCAGACTGCGTACCGCTTGAAGTCTGCTCTGATTTGGAGAGAGAGAGAAAAACTGAGCGCCCGGCTGAGTGGGGGGAGTTAATGGAGAGAATTATAAAAGAAGGATGTTTGAATGACACAGTGTTGGAAGGAAATAAAGACAAAGGATATCGAATAGGATGAGAGAAGCGAAAAAGAGTAACAGGTTGGGATTGTGCACATATATTAGAAACAGTATATACTGCATACTATATTATATATATATATATACTGCATATATACAGTAAGAGTGTGTTTGTGCGTGTGTGTGTGTTCACCTGTTCTTCCTGCCTGTGTGTGTGTGTGTGTTTTTGATGGGGGTTGTGTTGCTGCAGGATAGTGTGCGTCGGGCTCCATCAATATGACATGTCTTTGATATGGAAATACAGGGAGCAAAAAGCTCAGGCAGCCTGAGTCCAGTCCCCAGTGGGCCACATCCACAACCGCGCACGTGCATACATGCATGTGTATTTGCGCGCGCGTGAGAGAGAGTGAGAGAGGTAGAGAAAGTGCAAACACGGAGAGCCACCGGCCACAACAAGCACCAAATGTTACCCCTGCTTCATGTGTTTGGATGATCATTCTGCCAGGGAGGCAACAGATTTGACCCAGAACGTTTCCTCAGCTACAGGCGATGAGGACTCCACTGTGGACTGAAATCAATCATCTATGTAAATGCTGTGAACACACATTTGTATGGCTGTGTGGAGGAATATCAGCACGTCCTGTCCTTCTGATTGACATACCAAGTTAAACATTCATTTTATTTATTGTTTTGATTTTACAATTAGAATATTAAGTTTAAACCTGTAAAGCCTGACACCTCAACAAATAGCCAGAAAATTCTCTTTTCTTTTTGGAACCGAGATGTTTATTAATCCTTTTAACAAAATCCCCCCCAAAAATCTTTTTGCCACATCCTGTGTTTATTATATGTTTATTATATAATGTTTGTGTCATATTTCCTCAAGAAAATGTTAATTTTAGATACAAAACCAAATTTTGCCTATAACATTTTGAAAATAAATAACATTTCAAGCAGTTTCTTCTCTTTGTAACTGGCGTAGTAAATCTAATACAAATCGCTGTAATGGTTTAAAGATTTTTTTTTTATACTGGTAAGTTCGACACTGTTTGGTGGAGTCACTTTAAATGAGGCCACTCAGCGCTGACTGCTGCAGAGTTGCTGCCGCACTATTACATAACACCAGAACGTATCTAGATGATGAAAGATTTGTCCTCCAAAGTAATTTTTCTCTGACAATGAATATTTATAGTAATGGCCACAGGAATATAACTCCAATACAGTACATCTCTGCCAATAGTTTGGATGTTGAGAAGACATCTTGCTTTGGTAAAGTTTGACTTGTACATCTATCTGTTGAGCCCCAGAGTTTTCACACACACAAGCGCAGTGAGTGGGAGAAGGACGAAAGAAGAGAGAAAGGCAGTCTGACAGAAGCAAGCCGGATAAATCAGCTCCAAGCAGGCGGGAAGACAGAGAATGGGAAGCGCAAAGACAGAACAGTACATCTATAGGCTCATGTGTGGGCTCAGTGCTAACATGGACCGCACCGTTGCTGCTCTTTTTTAGAAAACACTAATTCTGTCCATTTTTTTTTCCCCCGTCAGCCAAACAAAGGCCTTTCCACACTACAGGCTTACGTGTAAGCTTCCATACTCTGTTCATTACAGGCATAATTGAATGTTGTCGTTTATGACATGACATCTGTCACAAGAACAATCCCTCAACATCACTGTGTATTTGTAGAGCAGAACAAGAAAAGAAACAAACAAAAAAAAAGGATACTGCAGAAAAACTGTGGCTTTCACATCATAATTCCGCATTTCTTCCAAACCATATCTTCATAGCTGTTCAACCCTGACAATCACAGGCCACATGCTGTACCACCACCCTGTGTATATCGCCAGGGCGACTGCATACGAGCGCTAATTGCCTATAACTGCACCCATGACACTGAGAACGACGCTTTTGCCTGAGTAAGTAAAACACAAGGAAGCAAAACACAGTCTCAGTGTTAACATTGTTAGTGTATTAATTGGAATTAAATTGGAAAGCTTCTAGATTAAAGTCACAGAGGTGTAATACACATGTACTTATTTCAAACGTATTTGGCAAAAGAACATGTTACTATTATTATTATTATTATTATTATTATTATTATTGTACAGCTACATTCAAGCATTTATTTACTAAGATTGTATGTTTCATTTGCTCAAAACTTAAGTTATGAAAAGTTATGATTGGTTACCTTATACTCACCAATTAACTAATTAATCTCTGCAGCAGTTCTCATTAAAATGGCAGGAAACCATAACAACACGACAGGTGTGCGTCGTTGTGTAACCTGAAACTAACTGGTAGTCACAAGCTTACTCCAGCTTCTTTAGAGGGAGGATGGAAAATGAGTGAAGAGACAGCAGGTGCTCGACAGCATTATAGCACCGTTGATGCACTGAAACAACAGTAGAGGTCCTACCACAGATAGTTTTTTCACCCCTCCTTGGCTGTTGCAAGTGTGTACAGTACATTATTTTATATACAGGCTAGTATGTGTGTGTGTGTGTGTGTGCACGTGTGTGTCATCCTCATCCCAGTCAGTGTGCGTTAGTCTTAGTGTCCATGAGGTCAGTGGCTGCTGTGATAATGCTTAACTGATGCCGGCTGTCAATAGCCATTCACCAGGAGAAAAGTGCTCCGCCTGTTCAGTAAATTACATAGTGCGACGTGAGCTGTGAGGTTCAAAACAACCTGACCCCACTGTTGTTGGAAGAAACAATAGAACAATGACTGCAATCAGCTTTTCCAGCTACCATCTGTGTCGTGCTGCTGACTACAAAACACCTTTCCATTACTCCAGGGCTGCACCTATTAGCTCACCATGCTATTGACTCCAGTGTGAGATGGAGAGGTTATTGTAATGGCACACTACATTGTCTCTGACCCTTCTTCATCCAGGGTTTTGTTTTGCTGACCTTGACATTGGGGGGACATTGTGAACGCTATAAAGACTGAAATGATCATGTGTCACAGCGGTTTGTATTTTTTTTCACAATGTGTGTTTTGTGAGCTATCACTATAATGCTGATTACAGTGGATTTTGAATATATTGTGTCTTTGAGGCAGGATTTCTCCTTTTTTCCTTGACTCTGTCCTTCTCACGGATTCTGCAAGCATGCCCGGGAGCAGTATGAGAAACTATCCACCATGCATAAGAACATGCAAAAGCTGTATGAGAGCATCGGCAGCTTCTTTGCCTTTGACCCACACTCTGTCAGCTTGGAGGATTTATTCGGAGAACTGGCCAACTTCCGCATGCTCTTCATGGTAAGTTTAAAGTTTATGGTTTAATGTCTACATGTAAATGATGAGTCTCTTGTTTTCTGTTTCTTTAAAGTAGACACACACACATTCACACACACACACACACACACAGACTAACAGAAGCCACCACCCACACATGCACTTGCTCTCACACACACTTACGCTAACTGGAACAGATTAGGCGTCATTGAGATGAGAGCAGCATTTGTGTGTTATCCATGGACTTTCAGCAGCTCCTGCCAGATGGTAAATACATGGAAACATTGGAGTATTTTTATGGATTATACTTAAAGAAAGCGGAAAATTGGTTTAATGTAAATAAGGTTGAGGGTCTTGTAAGATTCTTCACTTACCATAATGGGTCAGGATTTTTTTTCACATTTTTCCTAAACCTTTCCTGGCTGGTTAAAAAAATATCTTTCAAACTTCCTGTAACTCTGACTGTCTTTGTTGAATCCAATCATTCCATATGCTTTAATGACGAGGGAACTCTGCTGACATCACTATGACATGATCGAGGTTATAGTTTAGTAGGTTTGTACAACTGTAATCTTTGAGCATCAGGGGTAGAAATATTTTTCACCCAGTCATCTGACTGGCTGTCGAGACTTACTTACACTTATTTTCAGTTCAGAGATTTTACTTTCCCCATATAAAAATACCAAAAAGTTTGTTTTTTTTGTTTCAGAAAGTAAACCGTGTTTCTGGGCATCCATTGTGGTCTTTAATTCCCCTTGGTTAGCCCTGACATGCTTTTCATTTCCGTCTTTTGGGGTTTTGCACTGTTCTTTGCCAGAACATAACTGTGTTCACCTGCTGTGACTTCTTCCATATGTTATCTTTTAGTAGGTCATGATGCCACTGTGTCTACTGAAAGTTTTTTCTTCCACAGAATTACTTGCATAACCTCTTTTTGTCACAGAAATCTTTATTTTCTTAGTTTCTTTATAACCTCAGTCTGCAAGATTAGAAATACAGGCATTTGCCTTTTATCCAGCATTATGTTTTTGTCTTTTTGTATTGACCTGCAACATATTTGCACAGTCATTTACTTGAAGCTTTTGCTTATGGTTATGTAACAGTTGATTTATTCTTTTTGTGGAAATTTCTCAAAAACAAATACAAAGAACACACAGAAAAAGTTCACAGGTGAAAATTTAATTTACTTTAGATGAAATTGAAAATCAAAAAAAACAAATGGGTTGAGGAGGTGAAATTAACAGAGAGCTTAACACCAGAGCAAAGTTCAAGTTCCTCTTTCTTTGCTTTCCACCTTCTAGAGTCTATCCACCCCTCTTGGCGCCTCCCCAAAAACCCCTGTGTCAGGATGATGACATTGTGTCCTGGAGGCATCCTCTCAGTCTTCACGATCCATTAACGTGAATGACAAAGTCCCCCTGTCTGAATCCTTTTCCCCTCTTTGCTCTGATCCCCATCCGAAAACCAACTTCTCATTCCCGCTGATCAAAGAGCACTTGCACATAGCACAATGCTCCCTCAAGGATTTCGGAGATGCATATCTCTAAAAGAGGCATCCACCCAAGAAAATAAATTATTCTCTCAAGCAAATAGCTGCAGATGAATATTTTATGGCTGATTTAAACCTTCCTGCTGTGGATGAGGGGAGGAAAGTGAGTGGGATAAGGTGTTATGGTGTGGTTGATTTGGGTGTGGGGAGGGGGTGTTGGTGGTTACAAGTTAATGTATTGGTATAAAAACAATCCTTTAATCACTATACTCTTCAGATATTATTTATAGTTTTTGGCTCCTCAGCTCTGCTGACAGAGAGGCTAATACCATCTGCTTGTGGAGCATGAGGAATCAATCGCTCCTTTTATTTTATCACTCTGAAAAAATAACAGAAACAACTGAGCTAGCTCCATTACAGCAACACAAACCTCTTCCCGAACTTTTTTTTTCTCAGTGAAGGGATCTTGGCAAGATGTCTGCTGGTTTATTTATGGCTGACAAAGTCGTTCTACATCAGCCGTTACTGATTTATCCCAAATGGCAAATCAAATGAGCCCTTTGACCTTTTTTTCTACTGATGATTGAAAACAAAAACCTGATTTTTGACTCCTTGACTCACCTGGTGTTCTTCACCCTTTTATTTCAACCCCGAGTTGTTTGAATCTTTGCCTAACTTCCGTCTTTGTTGCACGACCACGTGCGATGCATTCGCGGCACAAAGCATCTGCAGTATTAAAGAATTTCTTTGCAACACAGTCACCCGATATTGCTTTTGCCAAAAAGCAAGGATGGTAATGCAGCCAACCAACATGAGGCATTTGAGTAAATGCACTGACAGACAGTCTTCACAGAACTGAATGTAACTGATAAGAGAATCCATTAACTCCATTTTACTTCTGTTTCGTTCTCTTTCTCTCCCTCCTGTCATATTCTACTCTGTTTTTTTTTTTTTTCCTCTTCTGGCCAGTGAAATATTATTTGATTTCAGCACATGGAGTCAGTATTCAAAGAGTCCCACAAATTGTAAAATTAATGCAGCTGCTATATTCTGAAATTGGGTTTGAGTGAAATGCAATCGCGGGGCCTCTATGTGTAATCCTGACCAGGAGCATGGGGGATTAGGATTTTCCCATTAATGAGTTATCAAAGCGCAGCAGATGGGTTGGGATGAGCTAACAGTTCATCCCTTCTTGTTGATTTAGTCACTTTCTCACAAGAAGGAAAGACCTGGTTCAAAAAGTGGCCGGACGGAGCCTCCAAGAGATGACCGTGATTATATGTGTGTGGGTGCTTTTGTCCACTTTCAAGTCCATTTGCTATTTCAAAGGCTTAATAATTCCTTCACAATATGACAAAATGTTCTAATCACGCTAAAGAAGGTGCTCTGACACTGCCCCTTTTCTCATCTTCTTGCTAAACCCCTGTCATTTTTTCCTCAGTAAACACTAGTTTAACTTAATAATACTGGCATGTCACATTACATCATAGCATGGGGTCCTGGAGGTCACCTATCAATATGAGGATACATCTATACTACGGAGCAGAAGTCACGCAATCTGTAACTCATAACTTCTCGAAGACACTTCCCCCCAACATTCTGCCGCGCAGCGTAACAGATGGCTAATAAACACATTTGCTGCTTAAATCCCGGGCGCCGCAGTGTTTGTAAAATTGAAATGAGATATAGCAGTGACACACTCTATGTGAGATCACTGGTGCAACTGAGCAGTTCGAAATGCTCAGTGCTCCCTCATTGCATTGGCAAACTTGTATGCATGGGAGGGGAGCCATACTGTGGGAGATCTATTGTGTTGTGCAGGGTCAAGGAAGAACAGCAGAACAACACATTTCATGAATAATTGAAAGAAAAGACCTGGAAAGTGAAAATGCTGCCTGGCCCTTGTCGGTAGATTAGACCTGTGGGCTGCAAAGCATTCTGTTTCCCAGCCAAGTATAGATAGAGGAGTACTTAAAATCTCCATCTTGGACACGCCGGAGGCCTGGACTGTGACAAACACTCACTTCGTCTCATGGCCTCTATAAACCTGAAAGCAAGAAAGTGCTGCTTCAGTAGCGTTGTTGACAAAACCTGCCTCGCAAAAAGCTGCTATTTTGCAAACCCAGACTTTTCGTTTTGTCTCTTTGGGAATCAAAGTCAAAATTGACATACCCCCCTGAGCAATATGCATATATGCAGCAAATATCTCTACTTTTCACCAGAGGGGTACAGGACATAGAGCCGGTCATAAACACAGCCGCTTGACTTAAGTGTTATTATTAGGTCGATTTCTGGCCAGAGATGACATTATGGTGAATGATCTGAATAATAAAAAAAGCCTTTCACCTTTTGGTCAGTTAGTGGGTTATGTTTACTATTTTTTTTTTATCATACAGTGTATTCCCTATATTTCAATTTACCCATTCAAGCGACACCTGATCTTTTGCCTCTTTTGAAACACATCTGTTTTGTCCACCCACAATACGCAGTGGTACCAAGGAAATGAGAAAATGATACAATTAGTTGTTGCCAATGGCTAAACGGGGTTCTTCAAAGAGAATGGTTAAAGGAAAAATAAGAGATCAGTAACAGAATATTTGTTGCTATGCTAATTAGTGTTGCTGTTTGATTATGAGCAAAATAATTACATAATTGCATAATCATGTTTGCAGTCAAAATTAGTTGTTTGTTTAAAATAAGTTTTGCCGGCAGGACATATTTGTAATCTGCATAATTCATCTTCTATGTTATGTCGGCGATGTTGTGCAATGAAGTGATACTATTTCTAAAACAAATTGAATGTTGTCCGTGGATGAGGACAGAAATCAGTCGGATTCCTGCTGTCCATCACTTGTCCATCACAAATGGTGGAGCTGACTGTTTCATTAATGAATATACACCACAAACATATACCACAGCTCACAATGCGCACACAGTCAGTGTTTATAGGAATCATTCAAACATCCTTTAATGCACTCATTAAATGTGTGTTTATTTTTTTTCTTTTTTACCAACTTGTAAATGCTGACTAAGCAAACATCTCCGCTTATAGTTTCATAATACTATTAATACTGTGTGTGTTTTTTTTATGTAGCTTTCTGCCTCTATAATGCTTCTTCTCATCGCCCTCTCTTGACTTCTCCATTACCTCCCCACCCCCTCCTGCTTCCCCCCCTCCTTCTCTCATTGCCCTTGTCATCCAACAAGGAGACAGTGACAATGGGGGCTTCTGTCCTTGGACATGGAGCAAAGCTCCACTATTGACTGGCATGATGAGCTGCTCTTTCCTCGTTCCTTCGCCACAATCCCCGTAATCCTTCAGTCTTAGCTGCCAACATGACACACACATCAGGACCACAGGGGCATTTGATGGGGGGCCGACTGTCACCACTTATTATATCATTGCACAGATGGGGCCGTGCCTTCACTTACTGACACACACGCACACTGTCTCTCAAACACAGACACACATGCATATGCATACATAAGCGGGAACTCCGTGGATGAGCAGAGATGCCCGTGGACTCCGGCGTGGGCACACGAGCACATATGCATGTATACATATGGATTATGACCTCTCAAACACATACAGTAACACCCCTGATGAGTCATGTCAAGGGCTCCACCACAGGCCTGGGATCAGAGCACATTTTGTCGTCTCCAAAGGTCGCGCAGGTGGTTTTCCTCCTCTGTGCTGGCACAAGAACAAACCGACACACAAGCAGACGCCGCATGTGTAGTGCTGATTATCTCTCTTTTTCTGACTCCGCCCTGACATTTCAGCCTGTCCCATAGGAAAAGAGGGGATGGTATCTTTTTCCATCTCTTCAGCGACCGGAACACTGAAAATGTAACAAGTACATTTTCTTTTTCCATGCACATTGTCAAAGAACATACACAAGTGCGGTACATAATAATTGTAATTACAACTGATGATGATTGAACTCTGTATGTTATTGAAAGATGCTGCTGAAGACTTTCAGACAAATAAGTAGTAGTATTTTTATAAAAAAAAAAAGGGTACACTATTCCAGCATCTTATCTCAGACTATCGAACTCTGTTCGGAATAAGAATTCGCTGATGGCGTTCTGCTGTTTCTGAGTAACTATACAGTAGCAAAGCCAAATTCTGATTTTTATCTGCGTGTGTGTGTGCACACACACACACACACACATATGTCTCATCAGGAAGCAGTGAAGGAGAACCACAAGAAGAGAGAGATGGAGGAGAAGATCAAGAGAGCCAAGCTGGCGAAGGAGAAGGCAGAGCGCGAGAAGCAGGAGCGCCAGCAGAAGAAGAAGCAGCTGATTGACATGAACAAAGGTACGCCACTTCTGCCCGCGCCACCACAGAGACGGAGACGGGGAGGCAGATGGGGAGTTGGGAGGTGGAGAATGGGATGATGGGAAAAGGGGGGGGGGTTCATGGAATTGTGCTTCACACAGATCTGAACTCAGAGGGAAGAGGATAATGTGTAGCAGTGGGGGGAGTCATCTTTGTCAGCTATAGAGGAATCTTATATTTACTCTCATGCTTCCAAACAACAGACAGATTATGCTACTTTTAGCTTGTTTTTTTCCTGTGGTGCACGTTTCAAACACAGCAACACAACATGCCCCACAATGTGTTAATCTACAGTTATTAATGTTAGGCAAATGCTTCATACATCTGGCAGAGGTACACAATTTAGATCACACAGTGAAGTCTACCAACAACAAAGTGTGAAAATGGCTCATGATCGTCGTTAAGTTTGTTTTGTGGTCATTTGCAAGTAAAGCGACAGAAACTGGCCATTCCACCAATGTGGTGTGCTTTATATATTGGAGTGAATCACTGGAATTGTTCTGTTGTCCTCTAGCGATACCAATAAAGTGTGTATTGATCAGTGTAAGTTGCAGTTGTCCAGACGTGAAGAACTGGACTGGGGCTGGGTTCCTGCGTCTAGTTATGCCGATGACATTGAGGGGGGAATTTCAAGCCTGAAGGGGCTTTGTGAGAAGCCATTTTGCTCTTTTGTCCGTTTTTTGACAAACAGACTGGGATTTTCACAATTCACCAGCTTCTAAATGTCAGCGCCAGCCAAGGACCCCTCTGTAGCTCAGCCACATTGGGAAATGTGACAAGACAGTGCTCAGTATGCCACAAACTCTTCAAGATAATTGATGCGTGCTACTTTTTTCCCTTCTTTCCCGAGCAGTGACCTCTTTGAAAGCTTCATGTTTAATAATCCAGCAGTGCTGAGCCGAAGGAGCCGGTCTACCTTTGTCATTCCGGCTAACCAGACGGAGAAGGTTAGGGAAGTAGGTATAGTATTAAATATTTCTGCCAGAGCAGATTTTGATCTCAGTGTCTGAGTGCCATAATGTGACTTTGATGAATAAAACATGAGGATGGCATGGGCAACGTTGCCTGCAGCTTCAGAGATAGTGGGGATTGTCCTCCAAACCAACTATTAGCATGTTGGACTGTCGCGATCACATTGACCTTGGCAGTTCTGAAATACACTTGCTGATGGTGCTTTTTCAGCTGTCAGTGTTCTTACCTGCTTTGACAACAGACTTTTACTGGTCTATTGTGGTTTGTGTAGTAACTTGTGAAATGTAACCAGAGCACTGGTTTACTGTTTGAACGGATCCTGTGAATGAAAAAGGTGAACTTGAGCCAGAAGGAGGTTCGAGGCTTTGGCAACTTGCTGTTCCTGCGTGTGTTCAGTTTCTGTTTAAGCTGTTTGGTTGGGGTTTTTTTTCTTTTCCTGTTGCACATTAACATTATTATTAGGTCTCCAAAGTAGTGACAGCCATTACCCCTGGGAATTTCTTAGGAATATCTCCAAAGGATTTTTTTTTTTCAGGGACAACCGTTCAAGAGTGAACTGAATAGATTTTGGTGTTTAATGGTCTAGCTCACTGTGAACTGAATGAAAAACAGTCTAGATAAAATACATCGAATCCTCTTGGTATTATTAAGCTTAATTAAATGTAACCCTACAAAGACTGACAAACAGATAAATAAATAGATAGGGTGTTTGTTGATTTAAAATCTATGGCGGTGACTGTTGACTAGAACATAATATTTTGTTTACAATCTGTTTACAGTACCATTAGTGTGAACAGATGGAGATACATATGGTCATTGTATTATAGGAGTTATAATACGATTCACTGATTTACTCATTTTGTTGCTTAAAAGACTGGTTGATTAATCACATTACTGTGTTTAATGCAATTTCAAGAGGCCGTTTTTTTGTCATTTCACAAATTGTGACCTAATCCTCTTCACTTGCAAATGATGAACAGTGAAATGCATATTTAATGAAAGTTTAATTCATTTAGCTTTTACCATGATGGCGCCGGGGTGGGGGATGGGGAAACAGACAAATGCTTTTGGAAAGATGTTTTTTCCATATTTCCCAGTTGTTAAGACCTGAGATTTTGCTGAATGACATTCACATGATTTCAACAGCCACGATTGACAGACGAGACAAGTAGAAAGCTAAACGTGTTTTCCTTGTGAAGTATTAGAAACCCTAATTGCTTATGAATCCATTATCCAGTCAACCCATTTGTTTTAATTTGCTCAAAGTGGATTTCCATAGTCTCTTGAACTGACCAGATGTTCAACATTTACAAAAACTGCTTTACTTGACTGGAAATAACAGTCGAACACTTTAGAATAAACGCAAACCAATTCTTCTGTTTCAAGCAAAGGAAGATTGTTCCTCTCAGCAGGGTGTTTGTTATTTTGGGCTTTGAAACACTGTCACGCACAGCATGTCGACTGTGTCAGAAACAAAGAATGGCACAGAATGTTTTGGACTGTCTTCTCTAAGGGCATCTGTGTGGAGTTGCGGGCCCCTGTGGGGGTCGACTCGGCTGGCATCAGTGGGGTCAGTGCCCCCATCTGGGGCAAGTGTCTGCACCCACATGTCAACTGTGTGCCCCAGTCAAATTCACTAAGCTTTGACTGGAGCCAGAACGCACACATGCAGCTTTAAGCACAATTCAGCTTTGCATGATGCACATGGAAATAAAACAAACAACCAGAAACCAAAAAGTTATGTGAACTTTTTTTGTTGTTGTTGTTGAGACAGTTCTCTCAGGTGGCACAAAGAAATAGTGAAGAAGTTTGTGTCTTACATGTTGTCTGGCCGCCTCTCTCAGAACAACTTTATATAGTTTACTTTGAATAGTTGCTGTAGTTTGTGTAACATTGCCCTTCCCCATTAGGGCCTCTGAAACACATTTTTATTGCCAACCTGAGGAATATCAAGTGTAGAGGCATATTGGTTGTAGCCTGCAAGTTTTACAGCACCTTTTATGAGTGTACCAACAGCCTGCTATCTCAGCTGACTATACCCATTAAATGTATTCCAACTGGACTAATGTACTATAAAGTATTTTCTTAAGTAATCTTATCCCGCAAAATAGAATTATCTGACTGAAAACCAACTTTCTGTAAAATCAATTATTGAAATTGTTCCAGACGGTATCATTAAACACCACAGAACACAGGCAGAGGCTCCACTGATTATATTTTTTATGATTAAATATCACCTGTAAAAGTGATCACTTTTTACTATAGAAATTAGAGCCAAGCAGATCCATACAGTTGGTAGCTCCATGTTGTGTTTTGTCTATATAAGTATTGAACACATATTATTATCCTCTCAAATATAGTTATCATTGTTCAAACAACAGCCGGAAGATGTGAATATCACATACCTCATCAATATTTTTCAAAATAACAAAGTCCATTAGAGTAAACAAAATGCAGGTCTGACTATTTTACCTTCTCAAACAGATGAAGCATAAAATTCACAATTATTCCCCACAATATCCATAATACCTTTCTTTTGTTGGCAGTGCCTTGCATTTTACAGTCATAGTGTGTCCTCCTTTCCAGAAACATTTTTCCTGTTTAGCAAAGTCTGCTAGAATGAGGTCTCCATGTCGCCATGATTCTCCTCAGAGAACAGTTGGCATTTTGACAATGATGGGCCTGCAGCCTCTATTTATGCATTCTCCTTGTCAACCTCTCACACTATCAGGATGAACTAGTCTATGTTTACATAAATAAAAGTGGGCTTCTCTCAAAAAAAAACATTTCATTTACCAAACATAAGCAAAACAAATTACTGGAGGTGCGGATGGCATTTAAGATTGTTAATTACATAATGTTTCTCGGTGCATGTGAATTTTCCGTATTGATTAATAAACATGCAAGATCCCTTTTCAGAAAAATGAAGGAGGCTCGTTAGCTAATGTGGTTTTTATATAATACAATACACACTTGTGTATTTTCAAATGTGTTTACCAAGGCATATTTTCCAAATTCAAGTATCTAACAGCTAAAATAAATCGACATATTTCTGTGCAGCTGGCTGGCTGGTTGTGGCTCGCAGAGCCCTGTCAGGAATGACAGTGGCAGAGATTTGGATTGATGGCTTTGCGTGACACTGACAGCTGCCGGTAGGCCAGTGCATACCTGTGTCGCAGCAATGCCAGCTAGGTGTTCATAGACAAGGGCTGACAGGCAGCACTGGGTTGGACAGGTTAGCTCTCCAAGTTTGCATAGTGTCTTCACTGTGCAGCAGACATGGTAAACTATATTCCCCCTGTGAGGTAGCCTACAGAGACGTGAAGGTCAGAAACCCAAATAAATTATTAAAAAAAAAAAAAGAAAGAAAAAAAATCTCAGCTTAGCTTGGGAAATGTAGTCTATATTAAGGAGCAAAAGCTGACCTACATGTTTGATATGGAACATAACAACAACAACAGACCTTTTCTAATGTAATGATGATGTACGACACAATACTTTGCTGCCTGCGTCCTTCCCTTCAGTTTCATTCCTGGTTAATGCTTCTGACTGCTTACATGTCTGATAATATTTTTGTAGTTTCTGATGAGTTATAAATATCAAGGACCGTTCACCACATCTGCATATGGATGTCACTGCAGCGTAATGTCAAACTCAGCAAAGCGCTTTTGTCTGAAACTCCTGTGTGTGGATTGGTGAATTCTATTGTTACCTTGAAAGACAGGAACAAGGGCACAGGGATTATTCGCTGTCATACACGCATTCTAATAAATAACAACATATTCAATTATGTTGTATCACCAGTCAAAATCGGAATCTGCCTGAAGGCAATGATGGCACACACAGAATATGTCTGGGTGCATCTCTTGTAGATGGGAGTAGAATAGGAAGTAGAAAGAGTAGGAAAAGAATTTGTGCATGAACAAATGACACCCAGTAAGTATATCTGAATAAATGTAAAGTTAAATTTCTTAGGGCAAGGTGATACAATGAACTGCTCGTCCAGCACTTATACTCTCAGATCATAACATTACAAATGGACTCAAATAAACAGTGGGAAAATAAGCATGTCTTCTTAAGAAGCCTGTTTATATTCTAAGATAAATACTAAAGTCATTAGCAATTTAAGTCAGCACTGGGGAATAGTCTCTTCCTCATTTGTGTCTTCCCTATGCAATTCATTTTCATGCTGTATATGATTAGTCGGTTAACATTATTTTGTGGCACCCTCTATTGTATCAGGAGAAATGGAACTCACTCATTTGATTGCACCTTAAAGCTTGTAATCACATTTATCTTTTGTCTTTAACTTTAATTTTGTTAAAGCAGCAATCAAGGAAGTGAAACATTCATCAGATATTCGTCTTTCCTGTTTATTCTCTCGTACTGCCGATACGTCTGCATCTCCCCCCTCCTTTCTTACACTCACACGCTCTCTTCGCTCATCCTGACGTGTACTTTTTTCCCCCACTCATCGCTTTTTGTAAATGTTCTTCTTCTCCTTGGTGAAATCAGCACCGGCACAGTTGGATCTCATTAATTTGTGGGTGGTTCAAGCGTCTGATCATTTCCCCTCCCAGATCTGGACCTCGCCAGTCACTTTACAGTCAATCAAACCTAATTACCCTCACTACAAAGACCATCAAATCCCATTGTCAAATCCATTTAGCTTCCCCAGACAGCACCGCCTTTCACTGATGCAAACAGCCCATGTGGGGTTTGGTTCAGATGTTATCTTGATCCAGATTCCAAAGCTCGGCTATCCAAATGTGCCACTCATTTTAAAATGAGAAAACCAAAATGTTTATAGTATGTTATCATACATACATAAGCCAATTAGTTCAAGGTTGTTTGTGTACATTTTCCAGAACTCACTGTGGCAGCATTGAAAAAAAAACAAAAACATCATTGATATAAACAAATCTTATCCTGTTGGTTACTGTTTTACTGAACGATTAAAGTATAACTTCCTGTTACGGTTACTGCTTCGCATTAAAAGGCGCTGAGTACGTAATAACATTTAATGGGAGGCAGCCTAAAACCGAACTAAGCATTGAACTAAAAGTATAGAATTTAAAAGTTCATGATTTTGATGACTCTGTATTCTGACTGCGGTATTCAGCAGGAATGTACACGCAAACAACACTGCCTCATACATGGATTGCAAGACTATTGGTAAATTCACAACAAAGAAGAGTGTATCCAAAACTCTAGAACAGAGACAATAGAATAGTTCAAGTAAGAATGATGGACACAAGACTGGCACTAAATGTAAAATCAGAATCACTTTTTTGTTCCATAAGCAAGTCATTTTGACCTATAGATAACTATCCAATCATTAGCAAGACAACATGTTTCCCATATTGCTCTATCAAGCAGTACCCACCCTATGGAAAAGGGGCAGCAGTGATATACTGTATGTGAGGACACCTCCCACAGCCCTCCTGGCACCCTGACATGTTGACCCCATGTGGCTCAGTGAAAGTGTGTCAACCTAACATCTGTCAGTGCTTGGTCGGAGCTCTCCCTCGTGTTTTCATGGTGTTACTGGGCAAACTAGGCAAAAGCAATGGCTAGATGGTGATAGCAGTATCGTAACTGGGATGATAGCACAGGAAGCAGTCTGGCGACTGCTATGTTGCATGCACCCCTGCCCCATCCCATCTTCCAACCTCCCCTCCCCGTCTCTCAGTTGGGGCCTGGCAGCATCCATCCAGATGGAGGGTTTATTTTTGTTTTTGTTTGTTTACTTATTCATGCATCCAGCTATTCGGGGCATCGCAAGGGCTTTCGTTCCACCACTGAATGCAAATCGCCATGCAGATAATCCACTTTCATCTCTCCCTCGTCGACATCCAACTTCTCTCCACGTTTCCTCCAGTTTCTTGCAGCTGGGATGTTGTTTTCTTTGGGGGTCTGGGATCAGGCCTACACTGACCAGGCCAACCTCCCTCCAACACTAGCGTCTACTACATGCATGTCAAACACAATACAACACTCGCTACCTTTCCCATCTTCAAAACACTTCCCCTCTCTCCACATCTCCCCTGCTTTCCTCCACTGACCCTGGCGCCACACACAGGCTCGCAGCAAGAGTAAAGTAGTAGTTAGACTGCCATTCCCCTTGGAATTGAGGGTTGTGGGAGCATCCCTGATTGAGTTAGGGAGGACATGAGTGGGTTTGCTCATCAAGTTGCTCCAGTAAAACAATCCAGAATAATCAGGAGGCAAATTTGTCTTTTTTATTGGCCATCTTACCCTTCCAGTCCCCCTTTTTCCTCCTCTCTCTTTCCTCTCAATTGGACTTCTAAACATCCACATGCACACACACACACACACACACACACACCTTCGAATTACAGACTCTATCTGAAAAGTTTCTCAGGTCACTGTGTCAAAGCTTTTGACGGGTTGGGTGGTTGGACAGTGGGGATCTGTGGACAGAGGAGACAGAGGAAAAAACAAAGGAGAGACATCTAACAGGTGCATGACTGCTGTCCTTTGGGTACTTGTGTTCTCTGTGCTCTCTTTGGCAGTAATGGTCTCTGTCTGCCGGGGTCTTCGGGGCTACTGCGACTGCAGGGAAGGAGTGCGAGGGCAAAGGGCGACTGTGCTCAAAGCCAGACAGTAGGAGAGTGGGCAGCAGAGCAGTAAGAGGAGGGGTTGCTGAGTAATGCAGGTGGTTGTGTACGTCGAGGTGGCTGAGCCTGAATTCAAGTGTGAAAATAACAGAAACCAGGTGCGTACAAGTGAGGGGGGAGCTCGAGAGATGGGATTAAAAGAAAGTGTGGTTGTTTCCTCTCCACCTGGCCAGAAACCAGCACCCTCCTCCCTCCACCGAGGCCTTTGTTTCACGGCTAATGGGCCAGGTTAATTGCACAGGTGACTTTCGGTGGAGGAACAGATGGGCTCAAATGTGTTCAAAAACAATCTGCAGCAAGCAAAGGAAAAAAAAAAAAACAGAACAAGTTGTTCCGCTCCTTCATTTTTCCCGTCTCTTACTCATTTTATCCGCTGGGGCTACGGGGAGCGACTGGGGTGAAATAAAACTCTTAACCGTGTCCCTGTTTCACATTGGTTTCAATTCATCAGGCAAAAAGCCTGTAAGCTCTCATTAGATCTGATGACAGTGCAAATGAGACTCAGGGACTGGCTCCTGGAATGATGTCAAACACTTCTTCTACAACTCTTATGTGCATTATTTTCCGTTAATGACTTGATATGAAGATGTGTTTGATTTCAAAAAAAAAAATCAAATTATTTATTATTGTTAATTTCACATAATTAATATGCAACTGTTGTGACCAGTTTCACTCGCGACATGTACCATGTCTTATTTTAGATACTTACACATACCAGACAGAAGCTTGAAGAACTTATCAAATTATTTTGTCTCCCTTTACCCCTGAAGGCCTCATGATCGTGATTGATCCACTGTTTTGTTTGCAGTTTTTTTTCTACCGAGCACAACATGCAGGGGATGACAGAGAGCAAATTGAATTTACGAACAGGCCTTTATGATACCGCTGCATAATTATAATAACGCTGCCTTTGGTGTTTAAAACAACAGACCGGAATCTCATTCAGATACACACAATATTTCCTGCTCCGGGATGGAGTTAAAAGCTTGGCCACGTTTTTGAGCAGACAGCTGTTCTTTCACTTTGCAGTTATAAATGTATTTCGATTGCTGTGGACGACTGATCAGAACTGACAAAAACTGTTTTGCATCACGTAAGCTTATTCACTTAAATCATTTAATTTTTTTTTTTTCCACGGGCCTCAATGATAATTTGGTTTCCTGAAAAACACGGCTAAGTCCCTTTGTCTCCTCCCACTGTTCTTGCTATTCGCTGACATAAGCATATTTCATCTCTACGTCGTTACTACGGTTAGTACGTTGACCCTTCTTTAACTCTCTATCTCTCTCGCTCTCTTTTTTTACTAATTCCTCCCTCAGCTGAGTAACACGTGCCATCAACGCATCAGTTAGTCGAGTGAAAGCTATGTATTTGCAAGTATCGCTAAAAAAGTGTAGGCAAATTTTCGCTGTGCTGCGTCTGTGTTCTTCCAGTGCGTTTGAAATAATTAAATGTCACAGGGCTCAAGCCGTCAGGTATCCAGGAATGTGCTTTACAACCTTGTGTCTTGCTTCGCTCCACTAGTCCCTCTCAATAACACACTCCACCACATGCACTGCTGCACCCACACAAACCCTCTGTACTTTTCTCCCTTGCTGCCTCCTGTGCTCTTTCCCCATATTTCTGTCTGCACTCGGCCTCCTCCCTCATTCGTTCCCTCACATCTTCCTTTCCCCAGTAGTGCCATTTACAGTATCTGTGCGCTTTTTTTATCCCTCCCTTTACTGTTAACACCTGATTTTGAGTTCTGCTCCTGGGATTGCTGAACAGCACATTGTAGCCACTTTCTTCCTTTCACTGTATTTTTCCCCCCACTCTCTCTTTGGGAAAATCTAATTTGATGGGTGAAGTTTCCATGCGAGTCGCGCTGAGGACACAATGCTCTTGCTATCCCGTCTAATTACAAAATGCAAAGGTGCCTCTTAAAAATGTTTTCTGGCATGAGACGATCCTCAGGGCTCAGTGTTAGGTTTGGCACAGCCGCTCAGTCCAGGCACCACCTGTCGTTCAGGTAAGGGAGCGGAAGAATGGGGATTGAAGAGAGGCAGGGATCAAAGGGAAAGATATGAAACGAGTGCACCGTCTCTCTATGGGAGGTCGAGGCTGTTAAAGGTTTAACCGCCGAAGAAAGCACCTAAAAGTGGAAAAGCTGCAACCATGTTCCACAGTTTCACAATCTTCAATAAGATCATTAAAGGGCCCCAGGGCTGTCTGTTGCGGTGCCCACCTAGGTGTTTCATCAATGGAAGGGTTTGTCAATGTCTTGGGTCTTAGCCCATCTTAACCCATTTAGAAAGTAATTTCCCGTGAGCAGAGGGGATCTTTCCTCCTGGGAAAGATCTTTCGGTGTAAAAGGTGAGATTTTCTGGAATTCCCCAGCATGCAGTAAACGCCTGCTGTTAATGAGAAGCGGATGAATATTTGCCCTGGGTTTACAGCTCAAAATAAGACAAGAGTAAAATGACGAGGGATGAGGCAGAGACGTCTGATTAAGCGGTCGATGTCATAATAAGTCATGAAAGAAAGTTTTCTCTGAGGATTATCGGAATTAGCGCTGTCAGTAACTCGTAATTCAGATTTTTCTACAAAATGCTTACCCTGCCTTTCCAAATTAATTTAATGTGTGTATATAAATATAGTTTATTTTTCATCATCTAATGGCTCTTTCTTTCCGAGGGTAAGACTTGCTTGTGTTTAAGCTTCCAAGTCCGATAGGACATAGTTAATTGAGCACCGTGAAGTGACTGGGGAGTATGTTTCCCATTTTAGTCGTTTTGGGTCTTCACTCCTCAAGCTGAACTTCAGTCTACCAGGGCTTCCAAGTCCTGGCCATTACAAATGATGAATTGTGCTACAGTTAAGCTAGAAGTAGGACAAATTGATCAAAGTGTCAGGTGCCCCCTGTGATGTCTCGGGCTCCATGAAGAAGGCAGTGAAGAAGGAGCTGTCAAAAAGTTTCTAACTCCAAGGTGGTTGCAGATAAATGTTTACTTGCCTTTTAACACTCTCTTCCTTCAGTCAGACCCACAATGTGTCCGCGTTAACTTACATATGAAAAAGGAACAGCGAAGGGTCTTGGGAGTGGTTACACTTTAAGTGGCTGCAAGTAGTTCACCACATTGTTCTTTAGGTCCCCGACACATGAAATCCATGCTTCCCCTTTTAAACCAATGAGCTTGCTATCTGAGGTGTAGTGCTGCAATTTGAGATAAGCACTACTTGGCTCTGCTTTGGTTTTGTTCTGATAAAGCCGGTCTAATTAAGCTTGATGTAATCGGGATTGCTTTTAAGTACCGCACACAGCCGGAACAGATACTTTGATTTCAAAGTAGCCCTTGGGAAGGACTTGAGGAAGAAAGAGATAGACAGCAAAACTACTGCGAGTAAGAGTGAAGTTGCTTCCTTCTTTTTTTAATTTACATAAGACATGTTTCTATTCTTAGTTGTACAGCCCTCTTGCAAGAATGATTGCAGGTTGGGTGGTTTGGAGGAGAAGGGAATAGCATGTGTAGCCCAGACTTTCTCTGGCAATGGCAAAGCACTTGCCAGTTCCTTAAATTAATCGTGTAGCATTCAGTGTCAACATGTTTTGTTTGTAAATTCAATTTGCCCGACTGTCGTGTCTCTTTGAGTACATGCAGGTAAGAAAAAGATTGATCACCTCGGCGTCTGGCAAAGTGCAGTGTGCTGAGAGTAGCAGTTGTCTCTGCTTATTTTCAACTGTTTCCCTTCAGCTACAGCTGTAAGCACAGCGAAGAAACAAGATCCCTGCACCCTGATACTAAACATTGGGGAAGAGCTGGTTCGCTCCTGTACATAAAAGAATTGATGGCCGAGTCACCGGCTCCACAATAAGTCACCCTAATGATCCTAGTTTAAAATAATGTCAGTTCTGGTCTGGAATGATAAAAAGGGTGCCCCTCTGACTCATTAGTATTGGGCTGTAAAGATAGATGACCCAGATATAGAAACGAAACCTATTTTTGAACCACGTTTCCACTGTGCCAAAGCTCCATGTGCAGAGTGCGGGCTCAACTTGTCATTCTCTTGGCCGTACGGTTTTAAGTGTCACCTACCTGTCTCCTCGGCCTTGCCAACTGCCTCAAGTTCTCTCGTTTCATGGATTGGCGAGACAGCTGAAATGTTGGGCCGGGGGAATGTTTTTCGAAGGCCAGACCTGGTGTCATTGACTGAACAATGATAGAGCGCCGGGGTATTGAGTGGCTCCACACTAAATCTTTGTAAAGAGCACTTAGCTCCCCTGCGTTAGCCACAGAAAGAATATCTGTCAATGACCATCAGTGGATGCTTTCATCATGAGGCTCCTCTGCCTGTATTTGTTGCAAAGCTCTAAGTGTGTTTTCTACCTCCCAGCTGTTTACAAAAACCGACAAACCTGAGTGACAGGCCTCTAGTTCACCACTCATAATAAACGCCTGTTAATATCTCATTTAAAATCGTGGCACTTTCTTTGTAGGATGAGATTTTTTTTTTTTTTTATGGAGATGTGTTGAAATGTAATACATGTACATGGCAGTGATGCACCTAGACGTGATTGCAAGCAGCCATTAAACAAAATAAGAAGAAAGAGCCGGACCTGTTTTTCAAGGGCATCCATTCCTCACGCATCAAATAGACCTTGAGAGACACGCTCACACACATATGTGTTTACATGTCGATGTGTAGACACGTCTTATCATGCACTTCTGCTCATCTCACTATGTACATCCTGTTCTGTTAATGCATGTAAACATCTTTGTCTCGATTATATGTTCTCTTGCAGAGGGAGATGAGACCGGTGTGATGGATAGCCTAATGGAAGCTCTACAGTCTGGAGCGGCCTTCCGTGATCGACGAAAACGGACCCCACGTAATGGTAAGGCAGCTGAAAAATACCGTCTTTATATTCAAATTAATGCTTTTTCTGTCAGTCTCACCTAAGCACAGGGGAAAAAAAATCTACCAGCTGCCTTCAGTTGTTCATATTTTGCATGGCAATATAATTGGCTCTTGTCTATCAAATGAAAGAAGAACTGGAGAGTCTGTATGTAATGACAGTGTTGTGTCCGTCTGACTTGCACATGGCATGAACATGCAGGAAAAATATCTGACAATAAACAGGTGCCAGAGAAACGAGCATACGTGTGGCCTAGCAATTAATAGTCCCTTTTCCATTCATGTAGCACCTATTGTAATGATGCCACACTCGCGGCCGTTGGACTGAGGCCGATTCTGTGTGTTCCCAGTGTTAGCATGTTCCATTCTGCAACGATGAATGGCTTACGCTCAATTAGCTGGGGATCTGGGGTCAATTGATATGCAAGTCAGAGTTCTGATGAAGAGCCACAGGTGCGGCCATCTCCACACAGGCTATCATCATCAGCAAAAAAAGAAGGGAATGGCAGGGGGGAAAAAATCAGACCAATTAGATCAATTAAAAAAAAAAGACTGACTAATCAATTTTTTTATAGGTTGTAATATACACTACTCTTTGGCTGTTTAATGCAGATTAACATGATTTTGTTACAGTACTGTTTTAAGTTAGTACTTTTAGTTAGTTGTTAGTTTCAAATTTTATTTTGTAGTAAAAGTATATGGTACTTTTAAAGAGTGGTAAGTCACTACTTTGTGGATACTTTTGATTTGATTTTTAAAAAGGTTCTGGATTGATGACACAACCAGATATAATTTACCCGTAATAAGTGGGTTTAAAAATCATTTATATTTTCTTCTGCAGTACTCACATATTAACACTTTTACATACCAGTAAGGTTTAAGGTATAATTTTTACATAACTTATAACTTAGAATAATTGTGCATGTTTTCATATATTTATCTTTGCTAAACTCTGGGAGTGGATCATTTCTGCAACACAACTTTAATATGTCATCTCTGATGCCTTTTTTTCTCTTTTCCTTCTCCTCCATCCTCCCCTTCTTTTTTTTCTATTTGTGATTTTATCATCAACGTTGTTACAGGGGATCAAAGCCCTTCCAGTCCAACCTCTCGGTGGCCGGGTGCTAACTATGGTAACAGAACCCTAGGTGTGTGTATTTCATCGCTCTTTTAACCCAGCACCACCATGTCTCGTTCTGCACTTCTCCTGTATAACTCACACTGTATGTCCTTCATGTTATAACACCCATGCTGGGCAGGTCTGCAACGTGCAGTGTCTTTGGCTGAGTTTGTCTTAACAGAAAAAAAGGTATCATATGTAAGATTTACTCTTTTTATTCATACGATTAGAACAGAATCGTAATTGTAGAATGGAATCTTAGTTTTTATCGTGATGTTATTATAGAAAATGCAACATAGATGACAAAGACACTCATAACTCTACCCTCCATTTTGCAATGACACATCTACAGGAGTAATTTCTGATGTGCTCTAAAATTACTAACAAAAAACAGGGAGGGATCCTCATAAATGCAGCTATTATTTCATTTAAATCTTCTCCTAATGTGCTGCCCAGTCATTTTGCCCATATGTTTGCTCATATATTTACAGCACACAGCACAGAAGGAAAAGCATCATTTAAAATTCCTGTCAGTATCATGGTGCACCTTTAGTTCAAATGATCTCAGATGTCCTTTGTACTATATATAAGAATAAGTATAGCAGAGTATCGCAGTCAGCACTGGTAAAAAGGTCACATTACAATTAAGGCATCTGCAATCATTATCTAAGAAGGGCTTAATAGGGACAAAAATACACTTGTGGATATGACCCGTGTTTCATTAATATTGATGAATAGCCTTTGTGCATAAGATCACATGAAAATGTGCTGCAGCCGAGACAGAAACTTGACTGGAGAGAGTATAATGAACATAAACGCTTATATCTCCAAGTGACATGACAGTAAATCTTACATAGAATACCTTTAAAATCCAACACAGCTAAGTGCAGTGTCTCTTTAGTTGCCTTTGTGTCGGCTTTTTGGATTTAATTTTTAATCTTCGAACTGCAATAGAATCCTAGTAGTGTTTCGTGTTACTTGAAGGAAATTGTCTTTGATTCGCTCAGCACAATTCCTGTCTTGTAGAGCAGCCTCAGTTATCATCTAATCGTCCTGCTCTTCCTATTAGTCTCTGTTGTGACAGCATGATATCACTTCTCGTCTGGCAGCAATGTTTAGGGCGTGTTCGACTGGAGATGTCTGTACACCTTCATGCTTTCGCCAATTGCAGTGTTTTTATTAGAGATGTTCTGATACCATTTCTTCCCTCTCAATACCACTTTGATACCAGTGCGTTTCTTTTTTTCTTTTTTTTGACAGCTATGTGCTACGAGCCTTGAAGAGAAGTGATGTTTGCTCTTGTTGTATGACTCTTTCAGGTTTAACCCTTTGAAAAACGAATGCATACAGAGAATAAACAATCGTCTATTATCTAGTTTGAGTTCATTATGTGGATCTGAACAGTAAAGTAACATTATGTAAAGAAACAGTGCCACAGCAACTTGTGTCACTTGAGGGACTTCTAACCATGAAAGACTGACATATATCCTACATTTTAGCAATCATCTCCGCCTCATGCTGTGTGATACTGGTGCGGTGCACAGATATTTGATGATGCCCGATGCAAACGTTATGGGAGGCGGTTCAGATACTGGTATCTCTATCGGAACATCTCTTGTTTTTCTGTCTCTCCTGTCTGTCTATTATGTCTGTCCAACGTCAAACTTACATGCAGCAGCAGCAGCCTGAAAGATTTTTTATTGCCTGTGGATCTCAACAAACCGGTGCTCTGTGCATGCAAACATTCAGTCTTGTTGCTTTGTTAAATTTAATGCAGTTCTTTTTTTTAACCAGACATTTTAATTTCCAGTGTTTTGCTACAACTCTCAACAATTAGCACAGTTACGATTGTCATATGAGAGGGATGATAATCATTAACTCCTTTATATTAGCACGGCTCTGTTTGATATTTTCAAACATACTGTGCATTTGGAGTATCAGGCCCTTTATTCCTGTGGGCGAGTTCTCGAGAGGGCACCGCCTACACAATAGTTTTCCAAGAGAAAAATTCCTTTCCTCTTTTTGCCTTGTGCAAGCCACAGCTGTGCTACCAGAGTGTATTAGCCACTGATGGTTTTCTGTTTATTGATGGGGAAGTCAGTGCATGGATGGATTCTCTACTTTGAAGTAGACTTGAGGTCTGATTTTTCTTTTTTTTTTAAATGGGATTTTATTTCTGATTTAGTGCAGCAATAATAATGTTTTACTTTTACTGTGAATACATTTGTGTTCATTTTGACTCAGAGACAGACAGAACTTCAGCCTCTGAATTTTAGTAAGTGAATAAAAAAGATGTGAGACATAGTGCCAAATATATTCATGTCTGTTGTAGTTTCATGTATCCTCCCATCACCGTCAAATGAGTAGCATGTACCATATCAGACTTACACAGGAAGCTTTGCTTACGTCAGAGGAGTTCGTTTAAACCCAGCATGTTGTTCTTTGTTGCCCTTCAATCTAATCCAGACTCCAGCAGACTACCTCAAGTGTCAGGCTGAACGATAATTCAAGATGCCGCCAGTTACAATTAAACCCAATTCCAGGAGCATTTCCTATTTCCTGGTCTCCACTTTGTGTAAAAAACTCAGGAGGCCATGCTCATGTGTTATGTAATTACACCAGCCAATCCTAATTCAACATGCAGAAACCTGATGGATGGATGGTTCTGTTGGAAGCTGATGCTCTTTTTTAGGAAGATTAAATTATTTTGTGGGGTTGAACACACTGATTCCATATATATCGCACTTTTTTGTTTATTTGTTTTGTTTTCACAGAGCGTATATTTCAGAATTAGGTAAAAAAAATAAAGAAGATTCGGTTTGGTCTACTCCATTTCTATCTCCTATTCCCTTTCTTACCGTTACCTGGGTATCTGGCAGGAGATTGGTGGGTAGAGAGCATGGGCCCCTCATACATTCTGGCTCATCGATTTTCGGTCAGGGATGAAAGCCACAGACTCAGTAGGTCTTTCATACTGGGGGGCATCCCAAAAGACACATCCATCAGATTTCAAAGAGAGCCAAGCCAGTCTTATTTATTTACTGACTTTTCAACGTCATTACAATCCCAAACCAGTGCCCCTCTTCTTTCCTCTGTCTGCCCTACTCTCCTGCTTCACCTTCACAGGTCAGTCCATCAAAAAGTTCCATCCTCAATTCTCTATAGCAGGTCTCTTAAGGACTTATTTGACATTGAGCAGGGTGGGATCATGCCATGCCCATTAAAATCAAGAGATGCAGTGATATAACTCTTGTCAGGGTTACTGAATTTCTGCCCACTGTCTAATCCCCCGAAGCCTATAGCGGTTAATTCAGCTGGTCAGGACTTAGAGTGCTTCCCCCTGTAAGTTTAATGAAGATTAAATTACCTATTTTCTCTCATGAAAATTTAAAGGAAGAAAAGGGAATGAAGCCACAAAGAGGCAAATGAACAGAGCAAAGGGATAGGCCTTAAAAGACTGTGGTAGAGAATTTTACACATGTTCTCATATCCTGCAGCCTCATTTATGACATAAATGATCCTATGATACTTTTACACATTTCTTTAGTGTTAGTAATCCACATCACCCTGATGTAAACAGCCTGGCAGCTATTGTTTTATCTTTTCCTCCATCCAAGGGAGGAAAAAAAAAATCAGTTTCTTTCTTTTTACATCAGAGGTGATAGCGATCGTGATTCTCCCAGCAATTAATTTGCTCACACATACATTGATTTATCTCCCTCTTGTTGTTCCTCAGCCTCTCCAGCTGTTGTTTTCCTCACACATGTGCAAGCACATATCAGATCATTGAGACTGTTGCTTTTGGGTGTGACTGAGTCAAGCTCTTTCCCTCCACAAGCCACTGGCTTTCACTTCAGACTGTTGATAGATGTTATTGGCTGGGGCGGCCCTACAGGAAGTGGAGCTAACATGATTTGGGGCGAAAAGGCCCAGGGTGTGTTGGTGCCTCTTACTATAGCCTAGATAGCTTAGCAGATGTGAGATATCAATAGAGCAGATGAAAGCAGAGGTCTTTAGAGATGTGCTGCTTGAAATCTATCACCTGCTTCCAAAGATAAGGATATTTATCAACAACCAAAGAGAATGGAAGCTGGGAAGGAACTGAGGCGTGGACAGCCACTCTATTCAAGATGTGATGTCCCAGCCCATAGACAAAGCCATTGTTCCTTCTATTGACCCAAAGGGCTGTTCTCTAAACCTGATCATTTTTCATCCTCAGCAGAAAACCCATTATGGAGATATAGATGAAGATTTTATGTACCATTTGAGTACCCTTGGCGTATTATTAATTCCTTGCTTTACTCTGCCAAGAGAGGATGAATGCAAGTGAAGTGTAACATAGAGCCTTTTTGAGAGGATAAATCAAATATTAACAATTTCCCTAAGTGGACACCAGGGGTCTCTCTCCCGTGACCGAACCCTCAAGTACACCCCAAAAAACATATACTCAAGTTACCTATATATAAGTACAAGAGCTATCGGAAGCCTCTTCATCCCATTACGCCCTTTTAAAGATGACTATCTGAGACTCGCCATATGGCGTTCAGCATCCTCTTTCTTTCTTTCTTTCTTTCTTTCTTGGAAGAAACAGAGTCAATGATGTCATGCTGTAATGGACTTGGAGCTCTCAACACCCATTTTGTCAATATTGTCTTATACTGGTTCGGGGCCTCATTGATGTAGAAAGTACTTAGGCCTCCTGCATGGTAGACAACCAACAAACAACTGCAGAGCAAAAATCCCTACTAACTTATCATATTCAATAATATCCCAGCGAGTGTGCAGTGAGCGTGTTTTTTTTTCTTGCTCACTTTCCAAACAATATTGCCTTTCAAGTAAGTGGGCAGTTATGAAAGGTCATCCTAAGTGTAAATTGTCAATACTGGATCAATTTTGGAGGGCAAATATGCTTTAGAGGCCACATAATGGAAGGTTTTATCTTATTTTTACCCAGGGCACATTCACGCCATAAGATTGATATTGTTCATTGTTTGATGAATTCCTAATAGACCCATAAACTTGCAGAGTTTAAAGCCAAAGGAATGCCTGTGAAAGCCAAACATAGGGCAGGCAGTCGGACCCTCCCACTGGCTGAAAAATTGCCCTCATATAATTCCAATGGAATATCGCCCAAGTCATCATGCTTAGTGTTGAAGGATGGGCAACTTGTGTTGGTTGAATTAAACCTTATTTATCGCTCATTAGACATACAGCAGGGCCGACTGATGATCGGCTAGAGAACAAATAATGTGTGGTGGAATAGGATACCATTCTGTATGGTTATGTGTTCCACTGACAATAATAGGTCGTGCCAGAGTCAGATGCTTCTTCCTCTGCTGTCACATTGCTGTCTTATTGCACATACTTTTCCCCACTTTAATCATGGCAACATAATGTTGCCATGATTAAAGGTATAAGATTTAATGCCTAGAATGATGTTTGCATTTAAAGTGTCAGGCACTATCTACAATCTGCAGCTACACATTGAGGAAGAATTAATATTTTACTTTCCTATTAGGAAGGCTCGATGTGGGAAAGGAATGGCAGACCATGCAATGAGTGATAAGAGTTATTCTCATAAATACTGATAATACAATATGATATATCAGTGGAGGTGACACGGGGAACAAGGATACTGGAGAAATTACAGTGTACAGGATGCTGACCACTGGAGGTGACTGCATCTTGATACAATGCTTTGTTGTTTTATTTAACAAATAAGTTAGTTTTTTGTTTCAAGGTAAATTTAACTACTTTCATTAGTGGTGTTAACTCACACTTTACTTTTCCTGAGTACAAGAACATTGGTGATTTATTGGCGATATAAAAATGCACAATTGGTTGAAAGTGCTTCTGCGATTAACTCTGGTACTAAGTGAATGTTACATTATCAATAACATCAATATTTCAAATTGATTTCAGTGACATAAAAGATCTTGAGATACGTGCAAGTTGAATGCTGCTAGACAGGAACAGAACCAAAGTAAAAGGTTAATTATTGTCAGAAAACTTCAATTGTTTGTACACCTTTCCATTAGCACTAAGGAAAAGACAACAGAAGTAAGCTGTGACCAGATTTTTTTATAGCATGACTGTGTGCTATCAGTAATCAGATGATCAGTCATTTTACTTTAAATGGAGAACAATTAAGCATGAAAGGGTTGTTGTTGTTTTTTGAGACAACAGAGAGAGAGACAGAGACAGAGAGAGAGAGAGAGACAGCGAGAGAACAACATGGTTAGGAAAGTAAAGGGAAGAAGTCAGTTGAAGCTTTTAACCCAATTTCCAACATGGTGGACTGAAAGAAATGGAAGTTGTGATCTCATGTGGAAATAGGTGCATTTGCGAGGGAGGGAAGGTGGAGGAGAGACACTGCATCAAACTCTGTGGGAAACCCAGTGAGGAGGTTCAGCGTGGAGCGATGGACAGATGTATCGATGGTGATGGGGTTAAAGAGGGCAGCAGAGATTGAGGGGGTAAAATGCAGATAAAAAGCTGAACACCATAGTGACGCCACTCGTACTCTCTCGTACATACACATACAAATACACACACACACACACACATACTTGCTGTGTAATCAGCAAGACGGCTCCCTACACTCAGGCACTTTCCTCCAGTCAAGCGTGATTGTGCTTGACATGGTTCCATCACTAATGCTGACTGATGCCCATTTGCTCGGCTCTTCACATTTATTTATTTATCTGTTTATTTGCATCAGGTTTATTTATTGATGTGCCCTGAGGATATGATGACAAACCTCCATTTGCTCATAGGGAAGTACGGAATGGAAGGTTATGAGGGTGTGCAGCATTTCCACGTGAGCGAACAAAAGACAGGGAGGACAAAGTTTACCTTTTTTATTCCGATTCAGGCCGTTAAAACAGCGACTCCTTTCTCGTAATGGAAATGTGATATGGCCCATTTAGTTACTTTAAGGCTAATCCCTGTGGTTTATCTGCGTCTCTGTTTTCTTCTCACTTTTATCTCCTTGGTTTTCTTTACTCACTCTTTTGACTTCCATTTGGTTGGTTTTTCCAAGCTTTAGCAGGACTCCCAGTCACAGCAGCTGTTACAGCTGACCACCAAATTCCTATGAGGGTTTTAAATGCATGCTGTCCTTAATACCCAGTGTTCACACAACCACCATTTTTAAGGCTCTTGTAGTTTATTAAGTCTTAATATATTTTGTGTTTGTGGTTTTTAATAAGTTGCCCCCTGCATTTGATTCTTCCACGGGATGATGCAATTAGAGCATAATGAGTGTAAGGGTAATTGTTGTTCCAGCAATACTTAATTACCCACAAGTGTACAATTTAAGATCATTAGCCAATTTCTCTGGTCAGAGGTCTGCAAAGGACCTTTTGGTCCACTCTCGTTGTGCTGCGAAGAATGCCAATTTGAAAATAGCTTAAGTATCAGTGTTCTGACATCTTGTTACCACAGTCCCAATCCTGGAATGTCGAAAACTCTCCAGCTCTAATTTGCAATTGTGATTTTGATTTGAAGGGGTAAAAAAGATGAATGCTTGGTCAGCAGTGGTTAACGATAAACTGAGGTTTAGCAGTGATAATGACTAAAACGCTTACTGAACATAACAGCAGGAAATCGCTCGTTTGATTTGAGACCAAGAAAACAGTTCGCACATGGCGCTGTTCACCTTTGCATCTGAGAGCAGTTGTACCATGCTCTGATGAGGAAATAAATTAGTTGCAACACTTTTCCTCATTCTCGCATGAGATAAAAAGTGGTTAGATCTGTGTACACTTTCCCTGTGCAGCAGGAGATAATTGGCATCTGTGCTCTTGCGGAGATGGGGATCTTTCCCAACTCCATCTCTTCAGTTTATTTGAATTTGTCCAGAACAGTTTCTCAAGAAGTGTGTCAGAAATAAACAAGAAGGATGGCTTGGTATTCATGAATTCCATAAATTACACGGTTACTCCCCAAAGAGACGACTAATATGTCATGTTTAAAAATAGAGGGTGCGCTATAGTATAGACCCAGTGCCTGTAGTGGATGAGGATTACGCAGGTAGATGGTAGAGGGTAGAGTATGTGATAGCGTGTGTACGCGTGTGTGTGTGTGAGAAAGAGAGCAATATGATGTGTCTGTTATATGTCTGACCTAAGTATAATATCATTTGAGTTGATTTAAATAGCCCTTTTCATAACGCAGTTACAGGGCACTTTGAGATAAAACACGGAGAAGGATAAAACATAACAATGCTGTAAATTTAAATGAAGCGAAATGAATTTAAATGGCATTCACTTAAAACGCTGAAAAACAAATCACTTAAAGTAAAAAAAAGTTAAATCTGTTTAAATATATGATAGTGTGCTAACCTGATCTCTATGGGCAAATAATTCCAAATTCCAGGGGCCTTGGCTCTGTCACCTTTGTTTATCAATCTAGACCTTGGACGAGTGATGCTTCTGATGATCTGAGGGAGCAGGAAGGGACATAGGGCAATACCAAATCTGATAAGCAGCTTGGGGCATGGCCTCCCTGGGCTTTGAGAGTAATCAAAATCTTAAAATCTGGTCTAAAAGCTACGGGTACACTGGGAAGAGGAGCCAAGATCGATGAAATGAATGAAATGCTATCACGCTTAGAATCCTTGCACTAGGACTTAGGCTGAGAGGGGGCACGAGTCGTGGTTATAAAAGTAGTTTTTTAACAGGGAAAATTAGTCAGATCTTTGAAATGTCAATAAAATAACAGACACAAGATTCACTTATTTGTGCATGGCTTAGAATGGAGCTTAGAGATAGGGCTAAAACTGTTTAAAAAACTTACAATGGACTTGGTTTTGAATTAGCAAAACCTCCCTTTAGAAATCTCAAGGAAATTGAATCGAACGCAACTGGATTTTTGGAGGCCTCATCAGCTGAGGAAGCCTCTTGGATGAGAGGTGAAACGTCTTCAAAAAGGCAAAAACCAAAAATCCAGTTGCGTTCGATTCAATCTCCTTGAGATAACTATGACCTGGATGAATGAGAATATTCACAGGCCTCCCTTTAGAAATGTTCAAGGGAAAATATTCAAAGGGGATGGCTTCATTTTCCTGATCAAATCAGAGAGGAAGGATGGAGAGGTTCGGTCGAATGAGCTAAGGGGCACTGTACTCAGCAAAAACCGGAGAGTGCGTGGTCTCTGTGAATGTGTTACGCTGTAACCTGACCTGGGTTTCCATGTTAAATCTATAACCTGAATTTGTGGCAGCAGGATGAGGGCCCTGTTTACAAACGAGACAGTACAGGGGGTCACGCTGGGTGGAAATCCAGCGGATGTTTTTTAACATCTCCACCCTGAAGGCATAGCTGGCCGAGTAAAAGACGAGGCTGCACAACACATTACCTCAACTGTTTTTTGTTTTGTTTTGTTTTTTACTTCCACTCTAGATGAGTTTGACTGTTGCCGCTGGGCAGATTGTGGCAGATGTTGGCTATAGTGTTTCTTAAGATATCTGACAAGGGAGTCTGTGAGTGTCTTGGTATGTGCCCACACGTTTGATCTTTTCTGTGCCGGTATGGTGTTATGGAACCTTAACTGAGGATAAGCATTCAGCGGCAGGCCAGCGGTTGACCTGATTCCGGTGTCACTGCATGACTCACACAGGCTAACGTTTCTTAAAAGGAGACAGCCATTGTGAAACTGCAGCCATGTTATTCCATGAAGACTTGGACACCACATACAGAAAGCCCAATTATTCTGCGATGACTAAATATAGCACGCCATCATTGTAAATATTCAACCACCATACATTATGATTAGCGAGAGAACATGTAAAATCATTTATGATCTGCATTATTAAAGCCTCGTGGAACCATGAGACTTTCTTCACTTCTGATACCACCATTAATATGTTTATGGTGGTGGCAACAGTCTGTCTGAGTAATTGATTCTTCTTTTGCTGGTTGTAAAAGTTTTATGACAGTCAATATGGCTGGAGAAGCAACCCTTTCATTATTTTACTGGATCTGCTGCTAGCTGAATAGATGGCTCCTGCTTATAAACCTTGAATAATTGAACAAGGGAATCAGTCAATGTGAGAGGGAGAGGCACAAGCTCTTGATGGCGTGATGGCCAAAATGACAGCTTGTGAAAGAAAAGCAGACAGCAGACTGATTAGCAAATGTGTCATCTTGCTTGATTGCTGCCGGTACATTATCTATCATCTCTTTTCTTTGCCCTCGCTCTCTCTTATCCCCTAACTTACTCAGCCACTTCCCTTACGTGCTCCTTCTCTTCCATTTCCCTGATCTGTTTTACTCCCACATCTCCTTTTTCTTCCTTACAAAACTCACTTTGCCTCATCGCCCCCTTGTCAACCCTGTTTTCTTTTTCTTTAAACGCTTTATTTTTCCTTACTTCTCGTCTTCATCCATCCCATTGACCTCATGTCACTCCAGGCAGAATTATGACTCGTGGATGGAACATCAGCTCAGTGGCGCCGTACACTGCTCTCTCCGCCCGCATTATCCATTTATGGAGTATCCCCTTTTGTGGTGAGCCATCTTCCTATAGCCCACTAATGGTGGGAGTCCTGGCGACCCTGTGCATTTGCACTGTAATATAAGACATTCTCATTAGTCCAAGGATTATACTCTCTCTCATGTCCATTACATTAATTGCTGCACATCACTGCCTGCCATGCCCCTCAGTATTCTGTTACATTGCTGGCATTCGCTGTCCTACATCACCTAGCTGTGGCTCGCAATCTGTTTGCGCAGGAAGGTAGGAAAGGTAATTGAAAAGTGCTACATCAAAAATTGGATAAGATGTTTTTCGTGAAAATATCTCAAGAAGATAATCTTGACAGTTTGTTTGTATTTTGTTACCTAAGTGGATGCCAATGAATGAAAAAATGTTTTCGGATCAAATAAATTGAAGCCAAGTGCCCTTCCACCTCTTCACTATCCCTCTGTTGTCAGTCATCTCTCCTCATAATAGGGAAGCAAGCCGGTACTATAATTGCTTTGATGGTCCAGCCCGAACAAATCACTTCTGGGCATAAAGAGGGACCTTGGAGATGGCAGCCAGAGAGAAAAGGTGCGAATGAATTAAAGCACTTTGCGTTCCTCTGGGGCATGTGGCCCAGATTTTTCTTCAAAGAAAAAAAATATAAGGAAAGGAGGGAGTGTGGGGGTGGGGTGTGCCTATTTCGTGCTAAAATAAATGGCAGTAAAAGCAATAATACACATCCAGCCTCCATTATGCCAGAACGGAGAGCTTTTTCGGGGAAGACACAAAGGCAGTGACATAGTTAACTGGCAGGTGGAGAAAGGAGGACTTCACTGGAAATAATCTGATTTGGAACGGGGCTCCCATCAATGGGTGAACCTCTGGCTAGGCCTTTTGTGAACGGACAAAAGTTTGGCCCTTTGGAATCAAAGCTTTGAATGTTTCAGTGGTATGCGGTGAATGGGCCATGTGGATGTCCCAAGGCCTGCAGTGCTGAGGACTGCAACAGGCAGACATCAGACAGGGCCTTGTGCAGCACCACTCAGACTTCAGACGTAACTGTGTCAGCTTTTTTCCCTTCCGCTCTACATTCGTCCTCTCCAACCTTGAACCAAGCCGAAAGAGTTCTTTCCTCTAATTAGGCCCTCGTAACAATTGTAGATAAGTATTGTAACCGATAATCTGAGTCATCTGCAGATACTGCTAAATGAACCAGCAAGGATATGTCACAACTAAATATCTATGTAAAAAAAAAAAACCTGCATATATTTATAGACTATTGTTTGATCTGTACAGCAACAGCTCTAAAGCCAAATTTCACTGCCTAGATCTCAAAAATGTGTGTAGCATTTTTCTGTAATTTCATTTTGCTGCCAAACCTGCAAATTTCATCACTGTACTTGAACGCACATGGAGGATAGATGGGGCCTTAGTCTGGTGATTTATGACAACACGTTGCACAGGGTGAGTTGTCATGATTGTGACACAAAAGCAGTGAGGCCACTTGACTAATCTTCATACAACTCGACAATACATCCAAGGGTCACGAGCCCCCAAAGCAAGTCTCCATGGGTGTCTGGAACATCACTCTTCCCCAATGGCCTTGTCTTTTTTCCCATGCAGGCAATGGCACGCCCCTTGTTAGTTCCAGCCTGAACCTTTTGCTTCTCTATAAGCCACCCCACCATCCCCGGCTGCATCCCCCAATTTCTTGCTACCAAAGCAAATCTTTGGCCCCCTTTTTGGAGGGCATTGCTTTTATTTGGGGTTGACAGCCCATTACAATCCTTCACAGCTGCAGGTGCAGCTCCCTTGAAGCGGAGTCTTTGGTAGATACAGACAGTTGACTGCATCAAATAGAGGCCTGTAACGTAAAACTTATGAAAAGAATAACTATTAAACCTGTCAAATATTTGTCATCTGTAAAAAAAGAAGTATGCCTCAAAAGCAAAGATAATGTAAGTGGTATATTTACCCCAAAAGAAAGTTTTGACAGAAGTCAACTTCAATGTCTTATTCTCTCCTTTCATATATTTCTTTCATGCCGGTCTTGACTGTCACTTTTCACATCATCCTATAAGGATGATCACCGGTTCTAATTGCTTTTCATACAATCATAACACTGCCTTTTTGTAGACAAGAGCATAGTTTTTCTTGTCAACTTGAGTTAAGCTCATTTGAAGAGTATTCTTTAACAGAAATGAGGTTGAATGCACCCACACGCAACAAAGACCAACCATTATCAGTGCTGACTGGCTAATTAAAGAGTCTGTCTGACTCGGAACTTGCCGAGGATTGTGCACTGGGTCCAAAGCCATGTGGCCACCCATGTGTTTCAGGGAAACGTCTAAGGCATTGCCTTTCCGCATTGCTTCCGCCCTCCCCCCATCCATAATTAACCCTCCGTTTTTCATAATTCATATGTGTTCTTCCCCCAGTGAAATAACAGTATAACAGTGGCGAAACAGATATTGTGACACCCCTTGTGTAAGGGCATGTGTGTCTGCCTGATACGCTTCTGACTTTCAAGACTGCACTTCACCCACACATGCAAGATAGAAGACAAAGCTGTCACCTTGTTTTGTTTCTTTGTTACAACTAATGGATGGATATATCGGCACAGCGGTTTCAGTACGAGTTTATATTCATAGTGTAATATTGTGTGTTATGTTCTCAGACGGCATATTAGATAAAAGGCACCTGTGGAGGAAGATCAGCACATTATAAGAATTAGCACATTCATGATACTGCACTTCATCTTTGTAGCTTCTAAAGCAGTTGAGGGTATATCACAAAAAAAACATGATTACAAATGATTTAGATAACTTTATAGAGTATAGAGAGGGAACTCTTAACATGCTTTGCTGGGCAAATTCACAGGGTTTGTTGGCCTTTTCAAGCGAGGCCAATGAAAGGACCGTCACCAAGTTAAGGAAGGAAGGAAGTAAGGGATGCATGATTGCGTGAGGTGATGCAGAAAGGTCAAGAGAAAGAGGAGTAGCATGTAAGACAGAGGGACACAGAAAGAGAGGAGAGCCGTCTTATTGCCCAAGCAGCACTCAATATTTCGTCCGGTCCTCAAGGATGTGACATGTTTCTCCAGTCTTTGTTGGCTGTTTTAATCAGCTTACATATGTCCTGGATGAAAATTGAATTTGTCTGGAAGAGAAAAAGATTCTATTGGCTCCACTCAGGCACTGATTTGTTTGTATGGATGTGTGTGTATGTGCATGTGTGTGTGTTTAACACACTCGCTTGAGTGCGCATGTGTGCATGCACGTGTGCGCAGGCATTGTCCACGCCAGAGCCAACCAATTCATAACAGCAATGGATTGTGTTTCTCCCATACATCATTGTCAATGCAACTCACCTCTGCAGTTCAGTTTATTTAATGGCCAAGACCTAAAGTCAGAGTGCACAAAAGACCCCCACTCGCCTTTTCTACCCATTTGCCCTCTGGCATTTGGAATTGTATTCGTCTTAGTTACATGTGTGAAATACATGATGTGTGTGTGTGTTTTGTTGGGGAGGTTAAGAAAATGACCGTATATGCAGTTTCATTAATATACTGGTGGTAGTTTTTCACAGTCTGTCTGGCACAGTTATACACTACACACTTTCCATTGTAACATACTTAAACGCACATCACATCTAGGTATGAGATATATACAAGTGTGCTGATACTATCTACAGTATGTTGGGTTGCCAGTATTGTCAGTTCCACCTGAGTTCCAAATAAACACAACCTTCATAGTAGGTCACAGTTGCTCCCAAATAACTAAATACAGTACCTACTCTTTGTAGGTCACGTCATTTGCATGGCGGTGGTGTTTTGGGGTTGGGGGATTATGAAGCATACTTGATTCAGATGCAAATGGAACAGTTATCAGCAGCCAGAACCTGATGAATAATGGGATGTACAAAACGCATGGCCCTGCATAAGGAAATGAAAGAGCGCCTCTTTTCTGCTCCACTGATTTCATTATAGACACTATTATTGGCTTAGAATGGCAACATCTATTATCTAGAGTCAGAATGTGACCCTTTTTTATTTTATTATTTATTTATTGATGCTGTCAGTCTTTTACTACTGTCAAACCTCATCGCACATTTCTGGCCCACATAGGAGGTTGGGCATAATGGAGAGAACGGCAGCCTTTAGGCAGTGCTCAGATATAGGAATTGTTAATGCCTCTTTAGCCTTGAGATGGAGCTCTGCCCTGACGAGCGTCACTCATGCCTCCAACTTCCTCCAACTTTATTCTTTTTGAATAAGCAACCTTCTCTTCAGCAATATGATAGCCTTTTTGTGCATAAATGTTTAAGCATTTTAATAATTTGATCACAACAGTATTACTGTTATTTTATTGTTAGTTTTCCTGGTATGAATGTGCACGGGTTAAATATTCCTGTAGAAATGACCTGAAGATTTCTTTAAGCCAACTACTTAGTTAAACACATTTCAATCTGCGAGACTGATGAACGGTATTAGCCAGATAAACCGTGACATTACATTTACTGTTCAACACATATCACAGTATATCCTCTTTGAAGTGCAGCGTTGAACCTGCCAAACTGCCTGGAATAAGGTGACAAGAAAGGGAAAAGTAGATCATTTGTAGTGGAGGGTCTAAGAATAGACGAGAGCCTGTGGCAGAGGGCAGAGGGAACAGGAAGGCAGCAGGACTGGATGTGAATAAGACTTCCTGACAATGTGATAAAACTGTAGCAAAACCTCTCGGGATGAGTAATGTGTGTCTTTAACTTAGCTAATGGTAGCCTCTGACCTACCCATTGAGTCCCCGCACATTTTCGTCATGTCCTCATTTCAGGCGATTTTTTTCAGCCACGATAAAGGTGTGTGTCTATTTATTACATTCCCCCTTGTCTATTACAGTGTTTCCGTTTCATTGTAAACCGTCTGACATGAATAGATGTTATTGTTGAACAGTGAGACATACTGACCCACGTTTATAAGTTTTAGTCTGATAGAATATATCAAGTATAAACATATATATCAGCTCAGAAATCCGCCTTCTATCACAATCCTTCTTTAAAGAGGCTCCTAATCTGGCTTTTGAACATTATCTTTCACAGATCCAGTACCAGCATAACTTTATGAAGGTTTCAGGAAATCCAAACTCTTAATTTCGACCTGACCTAGGGACTTGTTAGTCTTTGATTTAGATAACAGACAAAAGGTAGTTCTCGGGCAGTCTTATCCTAAATGACTGTCTTGTTACCCCCAGAACACATATGATTACAACACACCTCCAGTCTAATCCCTAAATTACCCCATGACGATTGCTATCTGTCTTGTAGAAATCGAGTAAGCTGGCAAGGTGGCAGAGGAACAAAGTGGATAACAATATCTGTGCCTGCCACAGAGCAGGACTTTTATCAGTGGGCTCGTGCATGTTGTGAAGTTAAGCAAATCTGTTCCACTTTCAGAGAAGCGCAGTGTAGTTTAGGTATCTTAAATAGGGTTTACTGTGGCTCTTGCCAACCGAGTTGAAACCTTTTCTTCACTGAAATATCTGTCTTGGGTTAGATTATGCCTGTTTCTATTCCTGTGCCTTGTGTGTTGGGGCTCAATTCGCCAGGCCCTTCACCCAGCAGAGCTTAGCTGTAATCTGAATTTACCGAGGCCCGGAAAAGCAGAAGTGATTATCACAACGTTATAACACTCAGAAGCCTTTATTTAGTCATTGGTTTTCATGCTTCGACTATTTTCGATATGTCATTTAGATGACAAAGTCAGAGGTTAAGTTATTTTTGTTCTTAAGAGGATAAACAAATAATCTGAGACTATAGGGAGACAGCGACTAATTTTAGTATCGGAGAATTCCCTATGTAATTGCATTCATGTTTTTTTATAGTCGAGCGTAATTGGTTGTGTTTCTAGGACACGGGTTTGATGTAAAGGATATAATTCATTCAGAAACAAACAGGATCATGATTGCTGACCCACAAAGAAAGAACACATGCATGTGTTTAATCAACTGATCAGTTTTTGTCGACGGAAACAAACATTAATACAGTGGAATATACTTGACAATATAAGTCTTTGTTCACTGTGACGAATGGGCCTTTTCCCCTTTGTTCAAAAATGCAGAGCTGCTAATTGATTAATTACATTCCTCGTTGTGGTCTAGTCCTCGTCATATTCCAGAAACCGCCACCTTTCCTCCACCTTCGCACACACAGACAGACACACACCAGCTCCTCTCCTCTGGTCCTGTATGCAATCCAAGCAATTGGATGAATAAGTTGTGCCATCCCATATGGTGGGCTGTCCCACTAGATCTGATCACAGTCGTGAATGAAGGAGCCCGTGAGTCACCACTGGTTTGTTCTGCCGCACTTGTCACGCTCTGCTGTCACTTACTTTCCCCTCTCCCTCCGTCCATCCTGCCAGCCAACAGCTGCCACGCCTTTTAAACTCTCTCATCCCGTCTTTCACTGTCTCCCTCTCTCATGCACATCATAGCCACGGTCTCTTGTGTTCTTCCTTCATGCTTGTCCTCTTTCTCTCATTCCCTCTGTTTCGAATCTTCCTCTCTTCCCCCCCAGGATGAGGTAGAGTCTAGACCCTGTTTTCTGTCAGCCTAAACGTCAGTGCGTTTCCCCAGGCTCTGCACTTCCGTCACAGTCTGGGCCAACATCATTGTCATTTATAAACATTTCATGCCAGCTCTGTAGGGTAATGGCTAATTTCTCCCACCACACGACTCCTCATTAAACGTTGATTTTCTGTCAGAATGTATCCTAATCAAATTAGGTGCCAGCCTCTTGGACGACTTTGGTTTTTGTGTTGAAGTCGCTAGCACCGATCCACGCGTGGTCACATATAGTCTATTGGGCGTCAGACTGTCACTGATCACAGAAAAGGGTACAGTAAGATGACAAATAAAAGGTTCAAATGATATATTTGCTATAAACATAAAAACCCAATGAGGGCAACACCAGACTTGTGATGCTTAAAATCTTAAAGGGAAATGTAGACACTGGTGACTGTCTTTGCCTTGTGCCTCTGTATTTTTGTCTTGGGTCATCTATTTGCACAAGCGCAGATGTACACACAAAGCCGTGCATATGTACAGAACTAACTTCCTCATCCAGACAGACATGATTGATGACAGATGCATAAGCACCGGGAAGCCTGGTGAGATTCATCAATTTACATGTAGGACGCCTGTGATGTCAGCTACAGGAGGCCAAGCAATCAAACCACTCAGATGCTACCTGTATTATTCAACATTGTGGAAATCAATACACATCCACCAGGTTCATCACTGCTCGTGCACATATGAGCGCTGCATGTAGAAATAATGCTTTGTTTCAGTACTTCAGACTTCTATTCCCCATTTCCCAATAACACTGAAAACCCTTTTCATGTTTAGCAGTTTTTTTCTCTTGATGCCGTCCACACTCCCTTTCGCCTTCATAACGTTTTCTAGTTTTCTTGCTTTTATTTATGTTCACTTGAGTATTATTTTTCTGAAAAGGAAAATCAATACGGTCCTTTTCTCAGCAGTGAGAAAACAGCTGAGAAAGTAAACACAATAACTCTAGGATGGTATGTTATGTTTCATGCGGAGGGTTGTTTTTTTTTATTTTATTTTTAAAATTTGAGATTGCTATTTCTCTCATTACCTGGTTTTGTTTGCATGCGTCATCACTATGGATTGACGGCACTGATGGTGTGAGCAGCGCCAAAATCACTAATCTCAAAAGTGCTGGCTGCTATGCCATCATTAGCGTTGCCATTATATAGTTTGGTGAAGGAAGGCTGCTGTGGCCCTGCAGACAGTGTGGATAACAAGTGTGTGTATGAGTGTGATTAAATAGGCCACTTCTTTTTGGGAGAATAAAGTAAAAAGAAAAAAGATTTTTTTCGATGACATTAATTAGTGTTTTTCCCTGGGATAGTGATTAAGGCGAGAGCAACAGATTCAAGATGTGTCATTCCGGACAAAGGATTGAGACAGCAACAATTTGGTCCTCACGGACAGAACAAACACATGTGTGTACTTGAGGGAGCGAGAGGAAGGAGTGAGTGTGGGAAGGTCCGAGTTATTAGTCCAGAATCTCGCCTCGGGCACCAGATGCCAGCCCCAGAGGCGGTGAGCAGTCATTTGAGTAAGACTGCTGCCACTTCAATCAAGTAATTCAACCATTCATGAAACAACAGTGACCCACTCTTTCGGCCGACTTGTATTACACAACCATGCACTTTGCGGTAATGTGACCTCTTCTGATGGCTTAACTTAGATAGTGAGGGCGAAGGCACTAATGAATGATGCCATGTTCCATCAACGTCCAGCATGGATGACGTTTCACCAAAGCTGAGTTGAGTGATGCGTTTACATACTAATATTTGTGCACGTAAGTGGCTGAGCGAGAAAGAAAAATCGGGTAAAAAGAATCTGGTAGCTCTGTATTTAGTCAATTATGAGGTGGATACGGGAGTGAGCCAGAACAAATTCATCCAAAGACACATCAAGAGCAGGGGTTGGAGTGGAGAGGGTTCACCTTGCCAATAACATGACATTTTCCACTAGCAAATAATGCAGGCGTTATTCTGCCTTGAAGAGCATCTGGTGCAAATTGGACATAGTTGCTGTTTAGCGTCACTCCATGAATGACAGGCTTTCCTGTGCGATAACGGTGTGGAGTCTGTGGTGCATAATGGACCCTTATTCATGAACAGAATGTTGATGTACTCTATAAGTACATGAAAAAATAGGCAGCAGAGGAGACGGAGCGCACTCGAACATAAGTATGCATACAGTATGACTGGATTGTGCCCATATGTATGTGAATTTATCTGCATGTACCTGTGCATGTGGTACCTGGGTGTGTGTCGTTTGGGGCCACTGAGGAGGAGCATGTTAACCAGAGGAGCAGCCGGTCCACCAGATGTTCCTATTCCCACTAGGCATGTCACTAGTGGACCTTTACCTCCCTGCAGTGCACACAAACATATCAAGAGCAGCAGCAGCAACACCAAATGGATAGCTACTTCAACTGTAGCTGTGCATAGATGTGAGGCAGTGGGGCTTTCATTCAACTCTCCTCCACATGGCCTTAATGATAAAGCCTAATTCTGTCCGTCAGTGGCATTTCAGGTGGTGTCCTTAACAAATCTTAGCAGTCACTCCACACCACCTGAGTATGTGTCGTACATTTTTTTGACTCAATGTTCTCAAAGGCAACAGCTTTTTTTTCCATACTCATGATATGTGAGAAAAGCGTCGTGCTTTCAGCGAGCGACAATCGTGTTTCGAGGTTGTGCGCGCTGAGTAGCACTTTAGTCTGCAATGTCACTGGTTTATTTTCTCCCTCATGCTTAGGAGAGTGGACTCATTCTCATCTTCATATACCATGGGTGGCTGCCTTTCATGGTGCCATGATCCTAGGTAGAGAATGTGGCCATTTGGAAATGTCATGAGAAAGGTCGAGACCATCATCATGACCCAGTTCAACAGGCTGATTTATGAGGTTCTAACAAATGAAATATAGTAAGGGGCGAGAGGAACAAGCTGGCCCCTATAGGCGCCCCAAAGGTCACCTAACTTAATTTCAATTAGGCCTAGGGGAGGCCAGGTAAATATATTGCCTATGGAAAGATTGCTGTGAAAATGGATTCACTTGTTATGACATTGTGTTTGCTGCGATTAAGGTGAGGGTCATCAGCTGGAGAAGTGTGTACATTACAGGTACAAGTGCAGTATTGATTAAAGAGAAAACAGATAGGGGGAAAAAAATCAGGTGGAGTTTTACACAGTGCCACGTGTTCTCTATTATTTACAGCTGGAGAAAAAAAAATGTAAACAACTCTGTTTCCTTCACTCCCTATCAGTCACAGAATCACGAAACTGTGGCAGCACTGAGCCCCATGGGTTACTGCTGACTGTTTGACACAGCCATCACAAATTGTGATTATCCAACGATTCTCTGGAAATAGCCCCATTGTGGGGAACAAATGCCTTGACATTTAAAATATATAAGTTTACCACCAAACCCAACTTTCATCATCCCACTCCTCCGTCTCAACATATGTGTCAAAGCACCCCCCACGCGGAGCGCTTCAGAATGAGTCACAAATTGCCAGCAAATGATTTCCTGTTCAGAGAGAATAACAGGGTCCTCACTCTGCCTTTGATTCCAGCTCTTTTTTTACCCTCTCTTTGTTTACCCATGCCGTCTAGCAGCCGCTCTGCTGGAATCCCTATTGATAGCTGTCTGACAGGGGGTCCGGGTGGCTAAGAACGCCGGGGAGTGGGGTTTTAGTTCGAGACTTTGCATTGCATGAATGTGATAGAATGTGCGGTGTTTTGGGCATATTTTATATTCATGCATATTTTTGTGCGTGCCAGCATTCTTTATGCTGTGTCCTTGAGCAAAAACTATGAATTGCTCCTGATTCTCCAACGTCAGTTTACGTGTTTGTGTGTTTGTGTGTAAATGGGTGAGTGATCTGCCGTCCATTTAGCGCAAGTACAAGTGAATTAGTTACCAGGTGTGTATGTGCAGATCTGTCGGTCTTTGATGGTTGCGCACCTTCGTTTGTGTGCCGGCATGCATTTGTGTGTCTTAAGAGGGTGATGTGGCATTGAGGTCACTTCTGTCGGATTCGATGTCCAGGCCCATGCTGTGATGTGAAGGGCACTGTCAAGAGACAACCTCAAGGCAGCACAGGTACATCTGCCCTCAGTGCTCTTTTTCCACTGTGGCACACACACACACACACACACACACACACACACACACATCAGCGAAGACTAACACAGCCAAGATTCCTAGACACTGACACATGGTGGTAAGCCCCCCCAGCGTGAAAGCCCCAGGACTGCACGGCCTCTTCAAAACAAACCTTACCGCCTACTTGTTGACTATGTTTGCTGGTGCCTAGCCAGCAGTGCACATTAATAGGGAACATAGACGTCAGGGCATATTTTGTCGTCTATTCTCTGAGAGAATAGATGCTCATATGGAACATAGGAAGAATAAAGGGAAAAACAAACCATGTCCATTGTCGATAAGACGTAAAAAAAAGACTATGATAATGTATAAAGTATCAGAAAACATACGTTGTTCTGTGAGTGTAATATAACAAAACCTTCTCTCACGCATATTTAAGAGCATTGCTGTATTTTCTATGACCAGAGAGGACAGACACACACAGCAAAGCTACCGCTTCCACACATCACTGCGCAGAGTCACGTAAGAAACCTGATTTATCCTCTTCAGGATAATGAAATACGTTTCCCTGACGATTACGTTTTAAACTCCCACCGAAGCGCTCCTGCTATTTTCTTCAGGCATAAATTACGTTGTCAAAGTTCAATCAGCCTCTTCAAGTCTGCGAGTGACAAAGTCACGGCGAGATCAATTCAAGGGAACCGAGGAGTGATCAGAAAAAAAATAACACTGTTAGAGGCACAGCAGGAGAGAGGAAATATCCGCGTGTCCCAGTGGATGTGCTGATGTTAGCCTTGACAGCTTCTGAGCAGTGTGTTTGTCTGCGTGAGAATTATTTTAATTCCACATATCAGAATTATCGCTATAATTTTTAGGTTTATTAATATGCAGTAAAAATATTTGTCATGAAAACCACAATCTAAGACCTAGATATTTGTATTCTAGTGTAGTGAGCGTACCAGTGTATGTTTAAGGTTAGACGAACGAGTGTGTATGTGTGTGGCTTTCCGACCGCTGTAGTGTGTGTCTGTGTCAGATCAGTCTCTCTCTTCACGTCTGTGTCAGTGTCTCTCTCTCTGTGGCTGCTCTCAGGCTGTACCCCTCCAGTGTACACAATGTCCACACTGCGGCAGAGCAGCTCTGAAACTTTAATGCTAATTGATCCCAGTGAAGACGTGTGGACACAGGTGTGTTGCCCAAGGCCCTGGCTCTGTCATGGATGCCAGGGGATTGTGAGTAACTGAGGGGCTTATAGGGCCAGAGCAGAACGTGTTACTAGCCAGGGCACAAGTGACCTAGTTCTTTTTTGAATCACCACAGGTTTCATGTGCACAGTGTGTGTGTGTGCGTGTGCGCTTGTGTTTGCATCAGTCAGAGGGAGGAAAAACTGCGGGGGGGCCAGGACGTAAAGAAACCACAGAGCCTAAGTCCAAAGAAGCAAAAAGTTAAATCGATGCACTAAGGTCTGAGTCTGAACTTTGGGTTCAAGGACAATAAAGGGTCGACACGATAACCCAACAAAACGAAAGGCAACTTAGTGCGATTTTAGTCCCCGCTGAGGAAAAATATCACAAAACATAACACCGCAACTTAAAATATGCTCCTGTGTGTGCATGCAGTGTTCTTATTTGCTTTAGATATATATAGTGATTGAGAGCTGCAGGGAGCCCACATCTATATCTGACTTCTCTGAGTTTCACTTCAGTCTTGATTGCGCAGGTGTGGGTTGGCGGGGTTTGGTGTATCGGCGCCTGTTTGGGTCTGGACTTTGAAAAGGGACCGAGCACAGCCAAGACACAGGTGTGCGGATTAGGTGTGATCCCTTCTCATATTCGCCCTGGCGTTTCTTATTTGACGGCGTTCCTGCCATGTAAATCTCATCAGAAACGAGCTAACAATAGCACTGCGCCGACAGACGCCCAAGCATCTGGCGAGACGCCGCTCTGAATGTTCAAACTGCTGTGAACAACCTGTCTCCAGAAAGAGTCTGGAGGAGTCGGTGTGTTCTTGCATGCAAGTGTTTGTTTTCTCTCTCTCTCTCTCTGTGTGAGATAGATGAGAGTGAGAGAAACGTGTTTGGGGGGTGGGGTCGGGGGGGGGGGGGGGACGCATGGGGGGGGGGGGGGGGGGGGGGGGGGGGGGGGGGGGGGGGGGGCGACGCATGTTGATAGCCTCATAAATCATGAAACAGATAGCGCTGTATCTTAACCAGTGTTGAGCGAGGTGATGGTATGATGATGACATGAATGTGCTGGAGCTTCTCCTGTTTGCTACCTCCACTGACTCTGCTCCCCTCACTCTGCTCAAAGATACAGAAGGACAGAGCAGGAGGAGAGACAGGAGGAGAGACAGGAGGAATAACTTGGGCCGGGACAGCGTCCCATTAAAGTGTGATGAGTGGCTTCAGTGAGGGGCGCTATGTACAGCACTTTATTCTGCAACACTCACTTATTTATGGGTGTTGGAATTGTGTTGTTTGCTTGTTTTATTGAAAACCTTGTGGGTAAAGTGGCGGCGGACCGCCTGGCATGTGAGCGCCACATCTCTGGAGGGCATCCCTGCAGAAAAATCTTTCTTCTTGATGAATAAGTGAAGGGGACGGATAAATATTTTATTCGCACAGAATCCACGGCCGCTTGAGATGTCTGGTTTGTGGGTGTGTACAGTCAACTTGCAGGTGGCAAAAAAAAAAGAAAAAAGAAAATGCGTAACCTTTTCTAGACAATGGCATACATGTACAAGCACATAAATATAAGGAGACACATGCTATATTTTCACACATGCATGCAAAAATGCCTGTGCCATCTATTCAGGCTGCAGACAGAAAGGAGCTGTGTGTGACAGTGACTGTCAGATGTGGTTAGGGGAGATAGATGAACCGGTGTTTACTCTCCCACATGACTACAAGTCAGTTTATCAGTCAAGGGACATGCGTCTGTGACTATGTTTAGAACGATAACTAAATCACTATCCTTCTAACAAATGAAATGGAATTCGTGTTTTTGAGAAGGATAACAGACGGTAAAAAGTGACAGGTACATTACAGTGTTTTTAGTAAAAGACTGAATTTTGACACGAAAATGTGATCCGAAAGTTACTAGAAAGTCCCGTCGCTCCTGCTTCCGGCGTCTGTACGTCTCCAACCTCTACTTAAAGCCTTGTACGAAAAAAGTCACGGCGACAGCCACACGAGCAAAAACATGGAGGTAGCAAAGTGATGCCCATCACAGGACGGGGTTGTGGTGTTTTGTGTACATGAGGGAGCGTCTCTCGGTATGAATGATTTATACGCAAAGAGAAAAGTGAAAAAGTCTTTCTGGAAGCGGACCCACGCTGCACCCCCACTGCGAACAGAAGGGAGCGTCTTCACATGGCCAAATGGGTCTGATGGTGATGGCGTGGAGGAAAGAGCAAGGCTGCTCGCTTGCAAAGCCTACTATGATCTCCCCCAGCACTCTCGCTGCGTGTTAGGGCGCATCAAAAAAAAGGGGATTAATAAATAAATAACACACAACACCATGTTTTATTAACTTGGGCGAGGCATCAGTGGCAAGGCGTTTGAGGGAGTCCTGAGATTGGATGGCTGTGGTTGGAAAACGTGAAGCAGTTGTTTAACCAGTTGCAGTTTTTGAGGAAAAGTGATCCGACGGACTTGAAACACGTTTTGTTTAATAACTTTGGATTTCAGTGCATCGTGTAAGTGAGAGACGACTGCAAACTTAATATTAATTAATATAATGAAAGCAACGCTGTTTTCCAGCTGTGTCATTATACCAGTGATCATTTTACTTTATCGTATGTTTTTTTTAATTTATTAATGAAAAACTCATCAACAGTGAATGTTTTCAGTTGATTGCTGATAAAAGGTTTTAACATTCTCCTTAATGATTAATATGTGGGCCTATCAATTATTGAGCATTTTGATCTATAAAACATTAGAAAATTGCGCCGTTTTAGAACGTGTGGTTTTGTCTGATCTGGTTTTGTGAGCTGAATAATCATCTGTTCCACTTTCATTTCCAGAATCAGGAAAACAACACAGTAGAAGTATTAATAAAGAGGCTGACAGTTGGCAGCTGGTTTCCCCTGACTTGACCTTACCTTGATGCACCTGCTGCTGGTCAAAGAACCACCTCTGGTTTCTTGTCTTCTTCACCGACTCTATGCCCGTGGCAGAAATTTAACACTGTTCCCAGAGATGGGGCTTTGGTTGTATTTTTGTTTACAGTGAGCGAGTTGTAGCTACTGCTTCTTTAACATGGCACAGATGTTGTTTCTTGGACTGAATGTGGGATGTTTTTGTTTTTGTTTTTTTAGCTTGCTTTGCTTCATAGGTATTAACACTGTCAGCATGATGCTGAGATTCTACTTGTCAGGCATTATCTCCACATCCAAATGGATTAGTGTGTATGCGTGTGTGTGTAAGAGAGATGGTGTTTGTGTGTGTGCGTGTGTGTGTGCACAACCAGGTGTTTATGTGCCGTATGTTTGTGTGTAATTGGCCGCCTGTGCTGCCAAACTTATTTGTGTTTCTTACAATACACTGTCTGAACATTATGCACCTGTGAGCGTGTGTTTTTGTGTGTCATCCCGAGCGCACTGTGAAGGTGTCATTGTGGAGCCGGGGCCCTGTAAGCTGTCAGGCAGTGAGAGATGCTGCACCTCTAAAGGGCACGCTTTCTGGGCCTTTCCTGTCTATTATAAGCCCTGCAACACTCATCAAGGCTGTTGCAGTGCACCCCCATGTCCCTCAAGCAGCCACACGGAGAAGCCACCTTTCTAACTAGAAGAGCCCTTGCCTCTAAACTTCACATACCCTTGTCTTGCATTTTGACATGATAAACGCAAGCAGCAGTAATGAGGCATCGGGTTGTCAGGGCATCCATTTTGTTTTTGTTCAAATCGGAGCAGAACCCGCAGATCCTTGCTCTTTCTCCATTTTGAGACACCAGGTCCCATTCGAGTCTAAGTTCCAGTCCCTTACCAGTGCCAGAGGTGAACACTGTGCAACTTCCTTATTTCTCCTTGCTATTCACGCTTAGTAATTTAGACCCCCCCCCAAAGGTGAAATCGCGTCTGTGTGTGTGTGTGTGTGTGTGTGGGGGGGGGTAAGAATTTCGAGGAAGCGATACCTTTCGCCAGCACTCTGAAGTGATGACATCGCTGAAGGAGGTGCTGCTACTACAGCTCAGATAGACAGCGATGAGGCGAGCCAAAGATTGAGATGTGTCGCTATCTCGCCATCTGTAACAGTCACGCCTGGCGACGTCAGAAACAGATCGCCCTGATACCAGCCACATCAAATCTCTAGTTTGCCAAGCAAATAGAATAAAGCAATCTATCGATCTCGCCCCACCTCCCCGTGTATCAACACAATCCATCTGTGTTTATCAGGCTATCTGGCTTCCTATCTTTTGTTGTCTGCAGGCAGGCATGCTTCTCTTTTTCTTCCCTTTTATTTTCCTCCTTCCTCCTCCCACATTTGTTTGGTGATCCATCAGCCTATTTACCTTATCATGCTGCCAAACCATCCATTTACGCTCCCATCTGTCTGTCAAACTATATCTTAGCTTCCATTTGTCTAACTATCTCTCTGTCTACTCATTCACCTGTCAATCATGTGGCTTGCCTGGGCCGCCTCAGGTTCCAGCCTCTCCAGCTGACGCTGTCGCTGAACTCATCAGCTCATAACACTGCTGGACAAAGTCATTAATTTCCTATCACGTCATCTAAAGCTGTGCACTGTATTAACTGCAGTCCCATTTAGCTCCAATAAAAGTTATGCTACTTATACTGTTGACGGGACAGAGGTGATGATGAAGGGTTAGGTTATGGTTGTGGTACAACGAATGACCTATTGACCTAATACCCGTGAGACCCGTGAGATTTAATTTGGGGAAGACGTTAACAATAAAATCTGAGATTCTATTTTCACTGAGTTAACATGTTGAGTGCAGACTGTGATCTAGATAGCTCCTTCCACGGAATCCAAATGGAAGCAGGTCACTGCGTTGGCTTGGTCCAGTTCAGATCAAGCCTCAATGGAGCAAGCCAGACACTGATGTCCATGTAGTAAGGGGGTCTAGCCTCCCATAGAGGCCCAATCAGTCTTATAGGATCAGTGGCTGCCCCCCCCTAGGCACCAGAGAGCCTTGGCCTGATGGATTACACTCTCTCCTGGCTCAGGCCTGTGAAACACAGGCTTCTGAAACAGGCCCCATCTGTGCTCCCCATGGCTCCAGCATGCCTTGTGGTCTTAGTCTTGTGCTGGTGGTGAAGCCATGGTGTACACAAATACACAAAATCTAAAGTATGCAGCAAAATAGTGAAACTGTTTTGATAACGAAATAGAATTTTCAGAAATGTTCAATGGTTTTGGGTCAGGAAATGGGAACATTTGATGCCATAATTCATCTCAGAAACAGCAAATTTAAATATTTTCCAATTTAACAGTTGCCTTGCACAACATCATTGGTGTTTAACCGGAGGTCACATGAATATATCAGGCCTAAATGGGTCTGGGGTGGTGGTGGGTGGGTGGGTGGTGAATATTATCAATATTTGCATTAACATTGGGATAAACAATAGTAATAATGCTTCTATTCCGTGTACTGCAAACAATGCACTACCTATTCTAGTACTACGAGACTAAACTTCACAGTACTGACACATTGAGCCAAAGAAAAAAGATAACATCAAAGAGTGACCTAGACCCAAATGGCAGGAAAACAGGTTAGCAGTGGTTCACAGTTTCAGGAATTTACTCTGGAGGGTATTTGTTTTCTTACATGGTTTTACTTTTTCTTACATGGTGAGCCCTGCCTCTTGAAACTTGACTGCTGAGAGGACAGTCATGAATGGGAGTTTTGCCTCGGGCTCTGATCGATTGCAAAAGTGTTTTCATAAAACTCTTCATTTGACCTGCGTGTTCCTCAGCTGCATCCCAGAATGCCAGGGTGCATTGTTGCGTGACTGAGGGTTCTAGCCCAGCAGAGATATTTTAAGCAGATTTCTGAATCTGAGGGGCCTAGTGAGGACTCTGCACAACCTGTACTCTATCAGGCTTGTTGTGGTCAATCAAATATCTAACAAGCTGTAGCTGAGCTGTACGGAAAATAACAGATTGTTATATCATTTTCATATTACCACACACACACACACACACACAAGTTCATATAGTACATGCAGGATTTACAGGAACGTTGTTTTGTTCCTGGTAGAGACCTGTCAGAGCTTCCCTACAAAGAAGACGAACTAGTGCTTCGTCTGAAAACACAGGTCTGAATACGAATATGTGCAGTGGTTTCCGACACCCCAGAAACACATTTTGTGCCGAGCAGTCAGGAGGCATTACTCTAAGTCCAAGCTCCTTTCAGTGGGGTTGTTGCAGGGTGATGCTTGAGTGTGTGTGTTCATTCTCTGCTACATTAACAGAAAACCAGGCTGCAGTTATGCTGTAATCCTGACGAAAACAGCACCAAGAAAAGAGATGGGGCTAGTTGCACTGAGAGACACAGCTAGAAGTCATGATGGCGTTTAGTTTTTTTCAAGTGATGGTGCATAGCCCAGTTTTTGTTAAAGGGAGTCTGGTACGTAAATGGAATCCAGGGAGGGAGACTTGCGAGAGGCCGTTCGGGGTAAAGAAAGGCTGTATTCACTATCTGGGTCAGTCACCAGTACTGCCAGGCATGCACATCACAGCATCCGCTGAGATAGAGTGGTGATAGAGGCATGGAAAGATTAACCACATCCCAGCACTGTCAAAAGCGATTGCGTGTGTTATGACCACCCCACTCGCCGAGAACCTCCCCTTGTTACCGCTTATCTCAACAGACTGTCAGTTAAACTCACTTTGCCTCCAAATTCTGTACACAAACTGTCAAGATGGAACAAGGAACTTGTATACTCGCATGCCAAATCTGAATACGGTGATATTTTGTGTCCATTTAAAGTTGAAAGTCACTATTAAAATGTTTAGATTGCTGTTCTGCTTCCCGGGTGTTTAGAAATCACAAGTGTCCGTTTGCTTGCGGTAAACACTGGAGGTAATGTCAGTAATGAAAGGGAAAGAAAGAGAAATGTTGGAGAGTAAGAGAGGAAAAGTGAAAGATGAGAGATTGCAAGATAGTCGAGGTTGGGTATAGAGGGAAGAGAGAAGTCAAGAGCGGAACACTTTGAGTATCATATTTATCCAGGCCACTTAAAAGCTTTTACCCCTCATGGTTCTATTGACCACATCAGCCCTTGTCTGTTATTGTGTGCTAACAAAACGTTGGTGAGGCATAAGTAAAGTGTCTTAATATATAAACAAATAAAAATACATATTGATTAAAGGGAGAAGAGTATTTAATGGCCGAGTCAACTAATTTCGTCAATGTATTTGTGAGACAGTGGGATTTTGACATTAAATGTATAGTACAGTAATGACGACACTAGATTTTTGTCAGCAGTGATATTTAAAGTATTACCACATTAATTAAGAAAGCCATAATATAGACTGGAAGTATTTTGGATATTTAAATAGAAATTAGTGGTATTTATCAAACACAAACCTCATCATAAAACGTAGATAAATGTTTTTTCTCCAAGGCAGCCACTGCATTGTTTTGAGTTGTGTTGGGGTTTTTTTTGGGCTGTAAATTATGGTGACCTGCGTCTTACTGCGGCAGTGAAAGTAAAAGTAGCTCATCATGCAAAACCCAGATACTCTTATGTTGACAGGAAGAGAGTAAAAAGACAAAAACCTGAAAAGAATTTGTGCTGGACTTTTAATCGTTGATCTTCCATAATGCGTCAACTACTTGTTATAAATCAACTTGAAACATCAGACAGAAAACGGTCACAGCGATTCGTTCTTCTTTGACCCAACACCACCCGCCCTCCCTCCCTCCAGCTTTCCACAACTGAACTCACCATCTATTCAGTCGCACCATTTTTTCCCCCTGCTCCTAGTTTGGGGTGATTACTCTTACCATTGAACGAGGGCCTGTGCTTGCCACGACTGTAGTTTTGCGATACCCGGCCCATAACTTTCAGTCGGAAGAAATAGCTTCGCTCCCTCTGCATCCCATTTATACGCCGTATCTTGTTTCTGTGTAGGGACTTCCATTACTCTGTAGCTTGGAGGCAGGCAGAGGGGAGGGGGGAGGGGGTGGGCAGGGGTTGGGAGGGGGTTAGATGAAAAGAAATGATGGTTTTAGCTGGTGCAATGGCCAGGGCTGCAGAGACGGGAACAGCATGTTGGTGTACAGCAAGCGGAGATTTAATCACATTTATCATATGTTATCTCGTCAAACTATGAAGTGCAGAGCCAATCGGAAATGAGAATTAAAGGAAAGACGCTGGCATGTCAAGCACTGACTTCAAAGGGTTAATTAGTGATTTGCAAAGGTATGCTGAAGTAACAAATTATTAGGTACACCGTGTGAAACTAAAGCGGTCTTACAATATTTCCCCATCTTAAAGACCATAATCAATTGTTTTATTGGGAGGTTGCTGAACTAACCCTAATTTTTATAAAGAGAGGGAAAAAATTAAAAACGCAAATAACACAAACACCTGTCCATATAGTGCTATGCAGAGTAAGAGCACAACAAAGTACAGGCCTTATAATGACCCGAGCGGAACACCGTAACCCTGATGAAGTAGGATTTATTGCCGGACTGTTTTATTACACTTCATCAGTTTTAGCCAGGTGTACCTAATAAACTCAACACTGAGCGTATTCCACAATAGAAGCCGCGGTCTTACTTCCCTAACGACGCATCCTGTTTGTCTTCCGCAGCTATTTACACACATGATTAGTGAGCATGTGAACCTGACCTTGTTACCGTGGCCTTGATGAATGCGAACGCCATGATTAGATTTTGGCCCCAAGTCTGACACTACCCAGACAATATTTAACCAACCGAGCATAATCATTTCCAAAAAGTCTTCCTGTTTATATTGGCCACTGGGAGGTCATTTCTCCAGGTAACCCATGCTGAACATGTTTGATGGATGACTGGCAGCTCTTCCCTTCTCTTCCACATCACAGAGCTTTAGCATGATGCAAGTCTACGCAATTAGCCAAAGATAACAGCGACATAAAAGTCATGTTGATATTTAATGTCTTCTGCGTAATCCATTGGGGAAACTGCAGTTCAGTCATCCATCATAACATGAAATGATGTCTCACTGGAGGACGTTCAAACAGGCAGGAGAAGGTTGGAGTTAAATGTTCCACCTTAAGGCCCTTTAGCTCTTTAGTAATCTTGGCATCCCCCCCGCCCCTCTGCCATTACCATTGTCATATTGAGAGCCTCACCCCTGTGGTGGGGATCATCATGATACACATGCGGGGATACACTTTGTGTTAGTAACACAGGTTGTGTGCGTGTGGAGCGAAACACAAAGCCACTCTTCTGTGCACCACTTGAGCACGGACAGTGTGGTTCCTGCGTTGTATGTGTGTGCGTGTGTGTCAGTGACTTCTTCTGCCCACCCTCACTAAAGTCCTTGGTGCCTTTAGTAACATTTTGAGAAACAGCACCAGCCGACATTTAATTAAGTGTTGATATGCCAACATCTCCCTGCTGTAACGTGGTGCGCCTGCTCTTCTTTTATCTATTTCTTCTCCTATTCTTCTGCTCCTCGGTGTGTCGCGCACTGTAACCTGGAAAGATGTCACCTCTGGGAGAAGCAGGTAAAGAAGCCATCAAAACTAAAGGAAGTAGAAAGCGCTGCAATCAGACCTCTGAAAAAAAAAAACCCTGCAGTTTGTCTTTTGTGCAAATCTTTTTTCCCTTTTCCGCAGTATAAATTCCCCTGTCTGTCTATGTGTATGTGTGCTTGAAGAATTCAATTCAGTAGAGGTTAGTAGTAATGTTTCCCTCCTTGTAAAAATGGCTGCTGTTTGTTCAATTGTTGTGATTGATGGATGTGGGTGGGGGGGGAACGGGCTTTTATGCACCTCAAGATAGAAACAGAAAAGTCTTTATGAACAGCCAATAGCTCCGTGTTCCTCTGGTGGTTCCTCTGATGGATCCCCTGATGGATCCCCTGATGGATCCTCTGATGGGAGATGCCTTTTGCTGGAACTTTTCCTCCCTTTTTGCAAAGTCTTTGACGGAAAATTTCCCAAGCATTTTAGGCAGTGAGGGAAAAAACAACAGTTTTCATATGTCGTTTCTCAAACATTGCAATGCCTGCTAAATAGTATTGTTCCTGTAGGGTTTTACACTAGTGTACACAAGTGTTTACACTAATAGTCTCCATCGTTTTCTGTTTACACAGCGCAGAACTGCTGGCTTCACAAATAACAAGGCTAACAGCTGGGTTTACTGTACTGGTGAGGAGATGTAGGTTAGAGTCAGATGTGTCCCTATTTTGTTTTTCTTTTTTTTTTTCTTCTTTCTTTTAAAATTATCCAACATACTAAACCAAAAGAATCAGATAATGCGGATAACAGCATGCTTTTTTCCCCCATTTTGACTGTGATGACTAGGAACGAGTGTTCCCAGTCACTCTCAGCTCATTACCTGACATGATGGATGGAGCGAGTGCCATTAAACAACGGCCAGCCTGAGACACTTGGCACCCTACAGCTGGCACTGACTAATGGATATATTGGTGTCGGCAGGCTTGGAAATACCTAGGAGTTCTGTGTGGGTGTGCCTGCAGTCATCTCCATGGCTATGCTTCCTGGTTCTGTCCAGCCCCACCTGCTACCTGGCTGCCTATTGGGTGCCATGGTCATTTCTGGGCAGCCATGGTTGGATAACATGGGAGGCAGCAGGAAATGGCTACTATTTGGTGATCAAAGTTCAAGGTCACCCAGATGCCACAATGTTCTGTATCCCAACTCGATATGATAATTTTGACAGGAACACACAGAATGTTCACGAGAACAAAATGATGATGAGATGACATTTTATAGCCCAAGAGTCAAAGGTCAGTTTCACTGTGACAAAAACACTTTTTTTATTATTATTGTATCCATAACATCAGTAACAAAGGAGAAGCTATGTTTCTACCTCCTGCATGTGCAGCACTGAAATACGTCTTACACTCCCTGTTGCCTTCCTGTGTTGGCCGTGTACCATATATATATATATATGTATACATGCAGTCACATTATTTTTCTGCCCACTCTTGTTTTTTTCCCCCCCAACTACTTGAGTGTGTGCATTTACTTTGTCTTCTGTGCATATGCTGCATCTGATGGGAGAATGGTTAAAGGGCTCTTGAGCTGAAGCCTGGATCAGGAGCTGAATAGAGTTACTATGACACCAGACAAAAGCACCTCCACTCCAGCAGCTTCTTCTGTTTTCCCCTCCTCCCCTGCTGCTTAGATCTCAATCAGCTTTAGTTTGCTTCATGTTGTTTCTCTATTTCTTTCGGTCTCCTTTCTCTGCCTTCCTGAGCTTTTCTATGCAGTCTTTCATTTAGCTGAGCTCCTGCGTGCCAGTATGGATCAATCTAACAACACTTTCTTGTTCTTTCTCAGTCTCACGCCCTGGTTTTGATTCTTTGTTGTCTCTTCTTTCTGAACAGACAACCGCCGTGCAGTCCTGGAAAGGTCTCGCTCACGCCACAACGCAAATCACCAAGCTCGATGATTGCCCGCGCCTACCACAAGACGCTAGATAAGTGCCAAAGAGGCCTGCGAGGCAGACGCCCTGAAGACATCTGAGGGAGGAACAGATCGCCCTCACAGTGGCGCACCAACACACACAAAAGAATTCATACATACACAAACTGCACCAGGTTTGGAACTAACAAGTGTAAAGACAGAACTGAAGAAAGTCTAGTCCATCACATAGACATTTCATTTCAGTGTCATTCATCTGACGTCTTACATATTCAGTAGTCCCTGGCTCTAAAAATGCCCACGTCCTCCATAGATAATTTCTGATAACACAAAAAAAGTGTCACCGCTGCTGCATTTTTAAAAAGAAAGTTGAAAATCCAGTCTGATTTCTGAGAGTCAAAGCCTTCGATCTGTATCCTTCAAATCAAAATGTTACTACGTTATAAGCTCAGTTCTCTCCTCTCACGAACATCAAAACAATATTTACCAGTAAGTGTATTGAAGAGCCCACATAGCCACAAGAGCTGGCCCTTGTGTGTGCTCCTGGAGCTTGAAACTCTAATCTCCATTTTGACATGATGCATTTTATTTTTAGTTGTGTAATATCTAACCAGCGCCTCCGGGAGCTGATCTCTGTCCCAAGGTCGCTTTTGCTGTTAACATGAGAGTGACATATTTCTAAATACATAACATAACTGCCTGGAGATGCTAAGATGAACTCCGCAACCTTCCCTGGAGTCATACAGGTTTCCCAGTAGGTGAAGCTTGACAATACCAAGATATTCCAATATTTCCAATATCTAACCAATTTAATTAATTAATTTATTTTTTTAAAAGGAGTCTATCGATCACGTTTTTTTGAAAACCAGAATTTAACAGCAGATTTTTTTTTCTCTCTCTGGGTTTTAAAAAACGCTATTAAAAGAAGCTTTGTATGGCAAATGTAAATTACATTATCACATAAATACACTGTTTTCAACAAGATACAATTTCAACAAAGAAACATGTTGGTGTTTCAGCTTATGTATATAAACAATATAAATCCAATAAACATCAATCCAGCACCTGTAGTGTAAAAAATAAAATTTACAACGTGATAGAGTAATGGTAGTATATAATGAAAATTGTGAAATATTTTTTAAGCCTGCACAAACCACAGGCATTATTTTAGTATTAAATCAAAAACCCTTTGGGAACAAGAGCACTGAAAATCTTCCCAGGGAACCTGTGGCTCAAACACAAAAAGGTTTTTCCCACTCTAACAAAGAGCATGTTTCCTGGTGGGACACTTCACAGTTGTCTCAGTAACATCCAGCTGATGAAGCTGCCCAGCATCAAAACAAACCTTCAGTGTGGCAAATAGCTGAAACTTTGCTGTAGGCTCCGTGCCTCCGTAAGGATCCACTGTCACGATTTCATCACGTGAACTGTTTATTCATATATTCATGCTGAGGGCAGCTCTGTCCCTTTACTGCCCTAAACTGTAAACAGATGCTATAAAAGAAGTGAAATTCCCCACCGTATTTACATGGTGAGTGACCGGAATAATCCTCTAAAGAGACAGCAGACAAGATAATGCTCGTCTTAACAAGTGGGCCTCCAAACAACCTCCAATTCCCCGGCACAGTAGCATAAGTGACCCTTTTACCATAACACAAGTTACTTCAGTAATACCATAACTCTGCTTAAGGCTCTGTGTGTACTGCCAGCTCAGTGATCAGAACAGGAACCCAGGCAAAATAGGCTTCCTTGTGCTTGACTCCCGAGGTGAATGGATGGAGATTCTTTTTACTTCAAACAATCTGCCAGTGCTGCTCGCGATGTGTCTGTTCATGATTCCTCCCCTTCCAGCCTGCATGCGCCTAAAATGCAATTTTACACATCGTCTCGACTCAAGGTGCAGCCACAATGCTCAGAGAAATCAGCATATTTAAGACGACAATAATTCACCTCTGAATATAAGGCTTGAGCGGTTGCAGCACGAGCATAGAGAATGAGGTTTCTGCATAAGGGATTCTGCATAGATTTGCGTTTCAAGAAGATGTTGTACACAACAAAGATAGAGATGTGCCAGCGAACGCACATATTCCCCTTTTCTAATCGACCTTTCTCCACCACCACACCTGTGCATCTTCAAGTATTTAAAATACCTTTTTTATATCAGTTCTCTATGAACATCAATGTCACCTAAGGATTGGATATTGTACATGCCACTAGTGGTTTTGGGTTAACTATTACAATGTATAATTATTTTGCCTAAAAATGTTTTTTGTTTGTTTTTGGGAAAACACAGTAAAATGTCAAAAAAATACTTTGTATTGGATATTAAAGGGAGCACAGATCTCTCTGAAACGATAAAAAAAAAAACAACTGGCATCATTTAATAAACATAGATCTTATTAAGACGTGTCATTCAAAGTATGAGATTTTGATGTAATTTTAAAAAAAGCGGTATTGTATTTCTTATCTAAAACATTCAAACATCCTTTGTAAGATGTCATGTATCTGGAGTTTAAAAGGAAAATTGTGATGCTATGGTGTTAGCCATTGTAGAAGTTAATGCATCTTTCCCACAGCAGTGACCACCATGAAACATTACTGTTGTCTGAATAATGCAACATAAAACTGAATGTCAATAATCCATTACGAAACTTTTTTTTTTTAGTTCAACCGATCATATGACTGACTAAGCATCGGCTGAAAACTCATCTGAATTTAAATGGATTTTATTATCAAAAGCAGCTGCAGATTAGACACTGTTAAACTTTAAGAGAAACTTCTACAATGGCAACATTCCCCATCAGCTTTGTCTGTGATTGTTGTATTTTTCCTCTCATCCCATCTTATAGGGTAATCAAAAGTATGTGTTTTATATAGACAATAGCAGAAAAGTCTCAGATCAGAGAGTCTGAACTCTTCCATCATTCTTAGCGTGGGCCCCTATGTGCCTGGGCCAAACATCCCATCGTCTTTTAGCTCGTGTCTAACAAACAGATGTTAGGACTTGTTCTCGTGGTGATTGTCAGAATGAGGAGGCAGGGGTATAAAAAAAAATGTACAAAAACTAAAAAAAAAAAGGTGCTATTTTGTTGGTGACTGGTGACAAGCGCTTTAATTCAAGAAAAGTTTGCAACGTGACTTACACTCACTGACTGTGCACTTTACCTCACAAGCTACACAGCTCGCGCAGAGGAAGAACTGTTTGAGATGTCTGACATTGCCACTAACAGAGTGAACTATTTGCAAAGTATTGCTTCGGGTAAATAGTTCCCTGCTGCCACATATCCAGTTCTTCCCTAGTTTGTTAGTGCTTACTATTGATTTGTGAGAGACAATTATGGCTGAATCAACAAACAACACTCAACTGTTGACAAACCCTGTCTGACCACAATCTGTAAGCTGCCATATCCCTGCCTACCTTCCATGTTGTCATTGTTTTATTGTCTTAAGAAACATTTATATTTGTAACATTTTAAGTTTATTTGCATCCTTAAAAACATGAAAATAAAGATGGATATGCACACTGTCCTTTCATGGAACATGATACTAAACAATAACCCCATTTGTTATATAAACTTATTTCTGAAAAATAATTTGTCTTGTTGTTGTTGTTTTTTGTCTCTCTCATGTATATTGCACATCATGAATATAAATATCTCTGTCATCACGTACGTTATTAGGTCTTCACTTGTGCTTTGCCAAATGGAGGGGTCTAATATTACATCCTTAGTTTACTTTGTGGCAGGACAGAAAATACCTGCCTGAGGCTAACTTATGGACAGGGATTACAGATCTCTAGGTGTTTGCACATGATGAATGGGACAGCTCCCACCTATAAAAGCAACATATTTGGACCTTGGTGTCCCCACTGCTTTATCTTGCACAGTGTCAAAGGCAAAGTGATAATGCTGTCATGTCCAACGGTAGCTTAGGGAAATTACTGGAGAGGTGGGGTATACATAACCAGAGAAAAATTGCACTTTTTAATCATTTTTCAGATATTAAATTGTCTTGTGTGGCCACAAATTGTCCCTGCCCAAGTTGACAGACGACAAAGAACGGCTGTGTAAAAATTCAATAATTTGCTTATTATTCAATATGGAAAGATTCAATACAAAACAACCTTTGTGCTTGATTCTATTATAGGCAAGCTGGAGTTGAAATTAATTTTTCATTCCTTTTTTAGGGATGTCTAAACAATGAAAAAAAAAAAACGCAGTGTGTATGTGTGTGCACACAGGACTGTGAGATCTGTTGCCTCTCCTGTTTCCACAGCCATGTGTTCCTCCCTGTCTGGCTCTCTTAGTCCCACAACTGAGCGGCAAACGGCAGAGCGGAGCTGTTCCTGTCCTAGCCTCTTAGCGTTACACTCCCCCAGCCCCCAAAACATTCTCAAATCCAATGGCATGTTCTCCGTGCATGTGCCATGTCCCACTTCCCCACTGCTGCATGACATCATAGAATTAGGGCTGACATGGGGAAGTAACCCTGTGGCTACAAAGGGCCTCTCTCCCTGTGCAAACACACACACACACACAAAGCATCATTTTGTGAATCTTAGGACCGATCGTCTCCGAGTCTCTCCTCCTCCCAGTGTGTGCAGCCAGACAGATGGAGTTTCATCTCCCAACAAGCTGTGTTTAGAGATGTGCGCTGTGGAACACAACTCTAATTAGGTTTATTGTTGATCTTAGCAGGTTAATTTGTACTTGGCTGTGAGTAAGCATGCTGAGAGAGGCCAACCTAGTTCTTTACAAGGCACCAGCTTTGTGGCTTAAAAGAAGGGCAGCTTTTTTATCTTCTTGACTTCCAGGTGTTTCAGAAAGATAATATCCCCATGCTATATTTGTCTGGTCTGGTGTAATTGCACTTTGTACCAAAGGTGCGATATCTGTCTTAGATGGGTGTGTTGAACTAGGAATGAGGTACAGGAAGCGTGTTTGTTTAATGAGCTTAGGGGTACAGCGATGTGTACACAGCAGATATTTATTTATTTGATCCTGTTTTTTTATTTGTACAACCTGCGGGTACGAAGCCCTGTCAGAGTCTGAGAGATGAGCCAGGCCCACACATGTTCCATATCCTCTCCCCACCCTCTTTCCTCACAATACGCAGCGTTATGTTTCCACTGCACCCAATGACAGATCAGTTGTCAGCGGGAGAGCAGCATAATTATGTTTCATTTTGCATTTCCACCTACTTGAGAATACACAAACATTATGGTGATGAGACAAAGCAGACAGGGACAATTCCCTCCCTACCTGAGCTAATTCTGTCTAAGCAGAAATATTCAAGCAGCATTTAAACACGTGGGTTTAATGAATGCGGGTATGTGTGTGTTCACGGTGCATCGGCTGTCTCGATGAATATGTGGAAGGATTTCCCTGCATAATGTTGTGCAGGTGTGTGTCTTTAACGGCTCACTGCTGTCTGACATAAAGTCTGTCCAACAATACAACCATCTACTGCAGTGAAGCAGCAGGCACAGCGTTTTCAAGATAACGTGTTACATTTAATGCTAGCTTGTATTTACTTGACATCCTCTATTTGCTGAGACTTTAAAGCATGGATGCACGGTATACTGGATATAATGTCGTGACAGTTGCTCCTAGTGACTAATTGTGGTACTGTAGCCAATAAAAAAAATCCTAATACCTAAGAGCAAAGACTACGCTCAGGCAAATTTTTTTTTTTTTTTTTTTTTTTTTTAAGCTCAGGCAAAATTATATTCACAAAGCTTCAAAGGCTATTAAAGGTGACTTCTGTGGTATTTAACTTAAATCCAATACAGTCTGACAATGTTTCTGTCACACCAAACAGGTGGAGACAGTATTCAGCTCAAAGCCACTGTACAGAGCAAGCATTATAAATATGTATTGAAAGTAACGTTAATGCTAAAGCTTGTGACTTAATGCTGTGTTTGGTCTGGTGCCATGGCCAACAGTATCAGCAAGTGAATGTAGGCTGACTAATGCTAATGTGGTACAGTGTTGACCCACAGTGCTCAGCATGAATATCAGTGAAAAGCACTGAACGCAAGATCAATTTCCAACCATCTGCTGGAGATGTGTCTAATGAATAATTAGACTCACCTGTGGTTGAGTTCTTGTTCATTAGATTTTTTTTTTACTCTAAAATGTAGCTATGCTTCTAAAACTTTCATTGATTTAGGGTTTGTGCAACATGGACATGAATGAATTTGTCAGGAAAATTACTTACTTATTTACATGTACTTATTTACAGTTACAGTTACTTTTACAACCCTGGCTCAATGTGAAGCAACACAACACAGAACCAAAATGTAAATTAGAATTATGTTTATTAAAGTTAAAGAACAAAGGATAAATGCCACATGGCGCAGGCAACTGAGTATGTGAAGAGAGAGAGAGAGAGAGAGAGAGAGAGGAGGGGTGTGTGGCCTGCTTATATGGTGCCGCAATCAGTGGCTTCAGGTGTGTCTCTGGATACCTGCAAGACAAAAGAGGTCAACAACACGACAACCAAAACCATTACAGCCACGGCCTGTAACATTACATTTACCAAATGTGGGAGTAGTTTGTAGTTTTAGTATAGAAAATGTTGATTGTGGAGGGAAACAAAAGGTTTTCTGACAAATCTGTCGGGGTGTACTCATTTACACTGAGCACTGCATCACTATACCTGGTGCCTGTTAGCAACAAGGCCGTTAACGTCCACATCACTCATGTGAACAAAGGCTCTGACAGTAACCTTCGTCATCGGCTAATCTGTTGATTGGTTCGGGTATTATTACCTCATCTAAGAAAAAGGCCTGGAATACATCAGCACCAGTCAGAGCAGCCAAGGTTGTGTCTTCAAAAACTGATTACTCATCCCCACTAGAATGAATTGGCATTTGTGCATTAATGTGCAAACTGTATCCTCTCTTTGCTTTTCTCGGCATCCGGAGTCAGCTGGGAGACTGGCTCAACCATGTGTTTAAAAGACATTTTTTACTCTTCTCTTGCCCACTTAGAGACACTCAGGTGTCTCCCCCCTGACATTCAAACGAATGATCCGTCCACTTTATCTTGTCTTTTTCCACTCAACCCCGGAGTCTTTGGAAGTCACTTGTCACCGCTTTTGGCCGGCCTGCCCCGGCACTGTTACTACTTACTAATCAATACATTTTTTTTTCCCAGTACATGGAATTTTAAAATGACCCAGACAGCAGATATGTCTTCACTGTCACTATGCTTCAAGTGCAGTCTTGTAGCACTATGTCTTATAATGCCGCCTGACACTGACAGATAGTGGTGCTTACCTACTCAGCAAAATACAACAATGACAGGTTTGTGCTTTGGTATGGATCATACTAATTCACTGCCTGCTTACTTTTGATTACTGCTGGTGCCACTGCATTCAGCAAGGTATTTTCATAATCACAGTTCATTGCTCCGTCTTACATATATATTTCTTTTCTCCACTCTCCCTCACCCACCCACATCTAGCAGACATACAGTAGCTCCCAGCAGGGAGAGGGTCAGCTCGGAGGAGACTTCAACCTGTCAGAAAATATCCACATCTAAGCCCCTCAAGCCTGCCTTCACCGTCCAACCCCTCCGTCTCCCACATCTCCTGCGCTTCCTTCTCTGGCACCCATCACTCCTCCTTTCTTCTACTACCCTCCTCCTCTTGCCATTTGATTCAGATCACTGAGTTAGCCCCCGTCTCCTTTGTCTCTGCCTCCATTTTACCTGGCAGATGGACAGGAGGAGACGAGATGGACTCATATTGAGGGGAGTATATATGTGTGTGTGTGTGGGCTCGTGAGCTGTTATGAGAGAGAGGAAGGGAGGAGAGATGCTGAAACTTTTCTGGGAGGTAAAATGTCAAACAGCAGTGAAGTGAGGAGACTTTCATCTGTCAGCCTTGTGTGAGGTCTTACCTTTCGGGGCTACTGAGTGACAAGGCTGCAGTTAAAAGAGAGCTGAGAAGAGAAAGTGAGGGCGACAGAATGAGTTTACCGCTCATTCAGTTCGCTTGTCATAGAGTATCAGCATTATCTGTACACTATATGCCCTGTTCTCCCAAAGTCACTGGGTGATAATTAAAGGAAGGTGGGGTTTTTTGGTTTTTTTTGGTTGTTCCTGAAGCAAAGTCAGAAATTAATGGTTCAGGAAAAAGTATGAGGCGCATTCATTTTTTTTGTTCCTTCAAAAACAGTCCGCATTAGCAAGAGTAGCAACCAAACATGTCGTCCATCCGCGGCTGCCTGATCTACTGAAGTCTAACAATACGGCCAAACGTAGCTACAAATGTCTGACTCACTGTATACTCACTGACATGCCCTACATTACACTACTACTACTCTGCTCGTGCTCTTAGCCCATGGCGATGCCTCTAAACACAACACAGACGCAGACCTAAGAATAGAGCAGGGATTGATGGATGTAGAGTGGGAAGAAGGGAGCTTGGTAATTGAGTGAGAGCCCTTCTGGATGTAGAAGCCTGAATAAAAAGTATAAAGCCTTCCTTAGGATCATTTCACTCAAAAGTACATAAAAGCTCTTTCGAAGTTTCTCTGTGTTCTTTGCCCTCAACTGAAATAGTCCCTGCGGAGACCGCGGAAACACACAAACACTCACACACTCACTCCTGAAAGGCGAGGATGAAAGGGTTGACCCCACAAATACCCAACTCACATGCATGCAAAGCCCCCCCCTCCCCCCCCACGCACACGTGTACACAAACAAATACTAAAATAGAGGACATTTCATTCAGTCCACGCAACAGTTCTTTTTTCAGCTCAGCATTTTCAACCAAGATTATTAATAATGCTCAAGTTGAAACAAAACAACTCAGTTTGCACTGAAAGGTTTAGAGTGTGCAAGCAGACAAACATCGCACACTTCTCCTCTCTGTACCACAGCAGTAGAGGAAATGGTCATCAGAAATACAGGGCAGAGGGAAATGCATGACGTTAGCTACTCCGCTGTTAAGAAGCTCCTATGAACTCACATCACATGTTGATGAACACAAAACTGTATTGTCGGTGTGTATTGAGTTACATTCATCCTGTGCTGTTTTATCCATGTAAATATCATATTGTTTTAGGAACTGACTTGAAGGTGCTCTGAATACTTATACATGTTCCTGCTAGAGACAGACAGGCTTCTCCAGGCTGATTGCCAGTGGTCAAAACCGTGTCAAGAAACTTTTGTGTTGCAAATATTTTTTGAGGAAGAAAATCAATCGAATAGTTTTTCACAGTTCAAAGATCTACATAATGCGTTCTGGGAAGAAAGATGGAAACAGAAAATATTCATCCTAAACCTAAAAGTTGATCCGGGCGATGTGGTTGAACTCATTTTCACAATATCAGTTTTATTTTAGTATTAGTATATAAGTGTCCAAAAATGGCCAATGAATGGTTAATCAGATTCACGTTACTGAAAGAATCGAGGAAAATCGTTTCTGATTCAAACCACCATAGATTTTTAAAAATGTTTATATTTGTGTCAAGTCTTAAAGTGGTTTTCTAGATATTCCAGTGCATGTGTTGGCACAAATAACAATCAGAGTCAAATGTTACTCTGCCATAATAACAAGTTTAGGCAAAAGCACATCCAATAAACTTCAATGCATCAAGAAAATATAAAATAAACACCTCTTGTTCTCCTCTATCTGATTTTCAAATTAACTATCATACAAAATAAACATTTATTAAATCACCACTAAATATGATTCCTCTCCATGCAAACAAAGGATAGCCAGTGTATAAGGATAAAATAAGAAGCACTAGTTTCATTTCAGCATGTTCCTCACACCAGGCCAGTTTCTTAATGAGCAGAGCCATCTCACATGACTCACTCAAACATACGCCGGGTGACAACCGCATCCGAGTAATACGACCAAATTTCCTGGTGACCAAATATACACACATGCATGTCGGCATGCAGGTGACACTGACAACGCTCCCTTCCTCCCTGACACCGAAACCATGTATGACAACACATCTTCCCCTCTGGCCCTTTTCCTCTGAGCTCATCCTGGTGGCAGTCTGCTGTGATGGCATGTCGCCTGTACATGTCCATTCACCTGTCCATGCACATGTGCCAGTGCCGGCTCTGGTGTCAGTGCATGATGCCACATATATTTCTGTGTGTTCGCACTCTCTCCATGATGTGTCCTTCTGGGGAGTTGAGGGAGTAACACAAGGTGACTGTTGATATTAGGATGTAGCATTTGCTACACTGGGGTGCCTCCCTCATTGGTATTTCATGTAGAGCGGCGCCACATTCGTCACGTTCCATAAACTTCCTTATTATTCACTGGCGGGGAGTAATTTGGTTCCGCCGCTTGCAGTTGTGAAAGTGTGATAGCGGGAGGGAGGGAGGGATGACACTCTCAGATCCTGCTAATAATCATCTTTCTTCCTCACACATGAACTTGTTTATCAGAGGAGCGAGAGGTTGAGTGCAGCTCACCTCCCCGCGCGGCGGAAACACACGCTCACCTCTGTGAATTTCGAGGGGCGATCATCTGTGAATCCCCCCACGGGTACAGTACCTCCATCCACTGTCTCTGGATAATCAGTGGGCTTTCGGGAGCTTAGGCAAACAGACTTGTCAGAGGAGTGACACACTGGGCCACGCCTCTGGGACATGTAGACGTGGAGGGGAATAATTCAGTGGGTTCATGAACCAAGAAGGATCCCTGCTCCCTTGGTGCTCCAGAAGCCAAGGAGCCCAGAATTCGCTCCCATGTCTGCTCATTGCACCAATGACTTGCTTAAGTGCACACCATATGCAGCGTGCCGCTCTCCTCGCACGCGTCCTTGTATATCTTTGTTTAGTTGCAGAACGTGCCCATAAAGCCCAGCATAGCAGTGCGGGTTTTACGCCAAGCAGGTGGCCATGTTGTACTCGTCCAGGAAGCATAAAAACAGCCTGCCCCCGGCAGCTGCCTGGCCGTAAAACACATTTATACCATGATGTCCATGCCCATCCCTAAAGTGTGCTTCAGGCTACAGGGCCAAAAAAGTAGGACCCCAGTACGTATGATGAATTCAAGTCAACTCTACAAAAAAAACCCCAAAAAACCCTTTGACCTTTTATAAACAGAAAAGGAGGTTTTTGTACAAGCTGTGAGATTTACCACATATAGAGTTCTGCTGTGAAGTGCGTGGTATAACTCAACAGTCAGGGAAAACTTTTGTGTGCGACTTTTCTCTAACTCCTTTTCTATTTCCAGGAGGTTTCTTTGGCCTCGTCGCTTTCTTACTCTGTTTTAGAGCAAAGTGCCAGTGAAGTTGTCCCTAAGGCGGTGGATGCGCTGGAGCATAAAGTGTGCCACAAGGTGGACTCTCTTATTAATGGAGTCCGGTTGGAGCGGCTGACCTGTGAAGCAGTACGGTCAGCTGCTAGGTGAGCACACCGCAGCTGTAAATCCCAAACAGGCCTCCCCTGTCTCTCTCTCTCTCTCTCTTCCTCTTCTCCGTCACGCCTATCAGCCACCACTTCCTCCTCTATTTATCCTGCAGCACCTCCACTCCTCACACACACACACACACACACACACACACACATGCATTGCCACCACTAACAGAATGTCAAGCCAAGCTCTGTTACCAGGGGCTGACAGAATGGTCAATAGGGTTTGGATGTTCCAGGTTCAGGTTCTAATCGCCACTGTTCCCCTCGCTTCTTTTGGCGCATCATGACAAATAAAGAATAATTTCAGCTTTAAGGATTACATTCATGTTCCCAGGCGGAGTCAGGATGCTGCTGGGTTAGATTTATGACCAACATGATTCTAGTGACTAATGTTGTAGCCCACTGGGATGCTATGATCTCTTGGTACCCTGGATTTGTGGCCCTGGGAGTTTTAATCTTTAAATAGCCAGTGCTCACAGCAAGATTGTTTGAAATGCAGTTTAAAACAGAAGAAATCATCCTGCACGAGACAGCGCCTTCACTGATTAATGTGTATTAAACAGGTAAGAACATCTTAAGAAGCAAACCTCTGTCTTTAGTCCAAGACGTAATCTTATAGCTGTTGATTCATAATATGGGCATAAACAAGTTTTTAGTTTGGTCAAGTTTTTTTTTTTTCCCTGACAGACGGTCACAGGTCACCTCTATACATGCTAAAAAATCTGTCCCTGTGCCCATGTCTAAACCCACCTTTGCAGAATTTGCTTTCAATAATGCATAGAAAGGGCACAGACTTTGCATGTATTGTCAGTGCGAGGACATGATCCCTGGCATCTGGAAGCCACACAGGGCTCATAGTGAATGATAATGGCTTCTCCCCGTTTGATGAATTATTAAATTCAAATTGTTTTGCAAACAAAACATATTTGTTAACACAATGAAATCTGGGGTGAAAGCTGGAGCTGTATCAATATTTAATTTTCACTGTAGACAACGGTATAGCCTCTGGCCAGTTTCTGGTACATAATTAATGAAAGGCCAATAGAACTAACAATACATACTGTTATACTGTCAAATCAGTACAGGTGTCAAGTCTGCAAACAACCAATCCTATTCTGACACTGCAGTTGCACTTTTACATTTGACACATTTACAAAGTTCTACACTTCAGATGGTAAAATTCTGGAAATTTATATTCATGGTGTTATTTTCATCTTCCATTCTAAACCATTGATTGAATATCAATGTCACTTTGTGGTTATGGTGACATGCATGTGATTAGGGTATTAATATTTGATTTCCTGTTAAAAAGGTTTCCCCCTTTCTTCTTCTTTTTGCTGTCCTCTGTCTCTAGCATCGCAGTGGGAGGATGGGAAGTCGACACATTGAATATAAAGCAGCTGATTGGTGCTGTCAGAGTGGACCCCGGTTGCCAGATGTGCTTGTCCATTGGTGTCAGCAGCAGGATTTGTCTCGTGGCTTTGTAAGGGTTTGTCGGAGTGGACAAATGGTGCGGAGGAGGTTGCCGAGCAAAGCGGCGTCCCTCACTACAGCCTGCCACTCATACTGTCTTTTTCTCTATTCATCACTGTCAGCCCACCACTGATCCTGGTGCCTGATGATGCCCATCCTGTGGATGCATTGCCACATGTTCTGAGGAAAATTAATCTCCCGTAACACACACCTATGACTGACACCGCTCAGTGAGTTACTTTGTAAAGACACCACAAACATTTGGCTCGGTTTACCACAGACAGCAAGGTTCTTCCCTCATGGACGTATCACGGAGGCGCACTCGGGTCGATAAGTGCATACAGTTCAGGAATTAAGCGAAGGACGTTTTTGTGCTATTGATTGTTTGTTGCTGTTTGCAGGTCTAGCGCTATGTGCGACATAAATAATAAGACATGTCACTAAGGGGGTGAATGTCGGTGCTTTAACCTTTTTTTAATTTGCACTTTGTCCTTTAACCTTGCGGTACCTGCGGATAATGAATTGAAGTGGCTCCGTTGTGAAGCGAGGGGGAGCGGGTTGCCGCTGCATTCCAGGGGCACCTTCCTAGATTTGGTTGCGTGTTTCAGACCTTGGAGAGCTCATTTAAACCCTACTTTATTGTTTCCAGCAGCAGCACTCATGAGCACTGACGTGGCGCTTGTTGCTAGGGAGGACACAACAAAGTGATATGGTTGTGCAGGCAGGATATGGAGAGGGAATATGTGTGCGTGGTATGCATGAATGTGTATGTTTGTGCATACGTGTCAGGGAAGGAGTTTGTGTTGCGTTTGCTCTTTGTGCTAAATCATCTCTGCACCAGGGTCCATGCATTGTGTATGTGTGTGTGTACTGTGTGTGTTTTGAGGCAGCCAGTAGAGCGGGGGGAACATCTGCACACAGTGGCACAGGCCTTCTGCCTTTACACACGGCTCCTGCCGAGCAACGCTTCACGGCCTAGCAGGCTGTGACCTCCCAGAGGCTCCAGGGGAGCTCTTCCTCTTAAAAGCCAGCTGTGCCTCATACTTTCTGCCCGCCAAATATTCCACAGTCCAGCTGTTCGCCCGAGAAGCATCGAGCATGGCTCTCTTACTTTCTACCTTTTATACTTTTGTAGCGCCGCTGTGCAGGTTTAAGAGGGCATGAAGTATAAGCACCTGTGCTGCCTTTGTTGTTAATGCCAAAGCAACAAGCCTCTTACTTTGTGTTCAAAGCTGCATTTAAGTGTTCTTTCACTTATGTGGTGTAACAATGATTGAGTCTCACTGAGGAGATTTCTCTTGATAATGGAAAAAATACAGAATAGTTCCTCAAATTTCTTACTCGTAGTAGTAAGTGACCTCAGGAAATCACCTTCAGAGCCACACTGAAGGATTTATTTAAAGCGGTAACATTTATCCACAGTTAAAATGAAAGCGAGTCTTGAGATTTCCATCGGGGTCATTTACTGAAGGTTCCATTTTCTGCTGGTTGGTTAGTTCTTCAGTCCTAATTTCATTGGCGTCTGACCTCAGTGACTAAAGCCTCATGATTGATTTTTGGTTTTCAGTCACAGGAGGGTTGCGTGATATGGTCATTTGCTGACATGTGCCGGCATAAATAATCCATCAAGACTTTTAATGGTGCCAATCATTTTGATTCTGCCGATCGATGTGATGAATGAGACATATTTACGGTTATATATTTTTTTTCTAAATATGGCACTGATTGACACCCATTTATTGACACTGGTTTTGTCAGGGCTCAGGGTCATGGAGTGACACTTTGTGTTTGTTTAAAATCACAGCTTGAGGGAGGCTCCAACAGCTATCGAAAATATTAGGCCAAATTTAGTAACAACAACATCCATCTATTTGCACTGCAGACATGAATGTTACCACATTATGGATAAGAACTGCCATGACGCCTAAAATAGTTCCTGATTTGATGACAGAATCATTTGCATACAGACGAATATTAAGATGCAGACTATTTCCAGAACTGATAAAATGTACAGGGAAAATTTTCTTCGCAGGAAATCATGAGGGAATGTAGAGAGTGTGTCAAGTGTCTCATTCAAAAGTGCCTATAGGGCAATAGGCTCTAATATGCCAGTCATGAAACACTGTCAAGACTGTGAGACGTGGCAAAAAATGTTGTTATAACTAGGTGCTGCTGGGACCGTCTGTGAAGTAAAGCGCAAAGAATATCAAGATTAAGAAAATGTGTATGCCCACTGTATAGCGTCCCTACACCAGAAGATACATCAGCTGATTTGAAGAACTGAGCAACTTGCATCAGCACTGACATAATAAGATCTATAGTATCTCCTGGTTCCACTGAAAACAAACTAGCATATTCAGACCTAAAAGAATATACAGTGCCTTGGGAGCTTTTATATTCGCCACAGCTGTTCTTGAATAATCACAAAGCAAAACAGAAACGTGTCAATGACTGAGCTGACAAGGTGATTAGACACCAGGAAATACAGACACAGAGGAGGGAGAGTATGCACTATAGTTGTCACATAAAACAAAAGAAAACTAACACATGGTAAACCCACAAGACTTATAAAAACACAGTCTGTCTATTAATAGGAAAACAAGCCTTGTAGGACAGCAAATTCTTTTTTTTCTTTACTTCGAGCTTATTGCAAACAAGCGCTGCGTTAAAATTCTTATTCAGAAATAGTGTCGTATGATGACGTTAGACAGTGGCGTGTTCGACTCAAAGGTCAGCAGTCATCCTAAGCATTCAGCTGAAATGTGACTCCTCGCTTTCACCTCAGGGTGAAGGGACAATGAAGGAGTAGATGAGAGATAACCCTCAGTTATTCAAAAGATGGCAAGTTAAGACTTCCAGCCTCAGTGATTGATGACTACCATGGCAATGATATATAGGGTCCCCAATCACTGTATTATAATTGATGAGCAAGCACATTTAATTTGTCTGTGGTTGAATTGGGCCTGTATATATGACTTATTAACAAATTCAGCGGTTGACGACGCTCTAGCGTCAGTGGCAAACTGAAACTAACGGGCCCTTTGGCGTCGACACCTTCACTGTCATATGTCCAATCTACATGACCCGACAATTAGGCTAATAAGTGAAAATGGCACCTTCCCAATGCAATTTTAATGAGCACCATGTTGAGTAAAGGACTCTGTTCATAAGGAATCCTTAATGGGCTGCTTCTGATTCCCAGCACTGAGGCAGATATTGTAAATGCACTTGAACCAAGGGCCCACCGTAATTGGTCCATAGCCTGGAGTTGAACCAAGTCTAATTGTGGACCTTCAGTGACAGTCTAAGTTTCGCTGTGAATCTGTAAGCTTTGCAGCATTTCACAGGTCTATCACCAGACCAACCAGACCAGTGAAGGACAACAGAACATTATTATGATTTTTATTCTAAAAGTATGTGTTATTGTGATTTTGACAATTCTGTTATCTTCTTATCTAGCTACAGGTGTTGTCATCTACTAAGAAAATTGATTTAAAAAAAAAAAAAAGCTGGAGGCATCTGCTTAGCAGGTAACGACTGACCTCATCATACAGTCACTTTGCCGTAATTAACCAGAGTAGCACATAACAAGAGCAAGGAAGAGTCGGGGCAAGCATCCCAATCAGTCACCTTGCAGAGGTGCAGTGTGAATGAGGAAACTGCAGAAAGAATTAGCAACCACTTTGTGGAAGCTAATGGGGATCTAAATTAAGAATAAATTATGATATACAGTCACCAGTGACTCGCAATGACAAAGTGGCCACTTGAAGAAGTAGGACTTTTCTCAATGGGCTGCTAAAGAAACTGGGCCTGTGACTCAACGTAAGGAAAGAAAACACATCACTCTGGTTGGTGTCGTCTCAATCATGTCCATCTCCTTGTCTGGTGAATTACAAGATTTGGGAATTTGTAAAAGAATCCAAATCGCTGCAAATAGTTGGAAGTGGAGCTGGAACACAGCTCGACGTCGTAGACCAGACACCGGCCAGGTTTTATCGTGTAAGCAGCAGGCAGAAAACAACAGGAAGCCTGTCTGAGGTTATTAAGAAGGAAACGGTTGCACAGATTTATTTTGTGCTCTGGCTTCATTAGAAAATTTCATATGCAAATTCAGGTACTCAAAGTTTGCGCGATTAACTCAAACCTACATAATCTAATTAGAGAAACATCTGATGAAGGAAGAAAAAGCTGCTGGAACTCAAACACGTCTGGTTCTGTATTTACTGCTTAAGTGTCCATCTTGGATTCTAATCTCTCACTCTAACTAACCTGTAGTTATGGAGAGTTATATTTATTAAGGCGCACCTTCCTCACATTGATGCAATGTAACACAACAGAGCCGCAATATATCCAACGCTAATGAAGGTTATAAAGATCAGTGTTTGTTGTGGCTGCTTTAGAGTGGTATTGATTCAACATTAGGGTCATTTTGGAGGCTGTGGTTTGTGAAGCTGTTGAGTTCTTTTACATCATACTAGCCAGCTGTCATACTGTATGTTCCTGGATATCTCTATTGCAAAAAATACCTTGCAGTACCATAATTTTAGTGAAATATGGTCCACCCCAATCTGCAAGTATCTGCACTGGTATATTATTCCCGCCAACCTTAATCCCCCTGCTATAGGAAGCTGGGGGCTTTGCATCGTTGCCACACTTGGAAGTTGCAATTCTGCCATTGTATGTAAAGGCTCACTAATAGACCCCAGTGGGGCATCATTCCTATTCCACTCATGATGAAGACACCCCTCCCTTCTATCTTTCGTTCTTTCTATCTGCCTCTCTCTCTCTCTCTCTCTCTCTCTCTGTATTTTACTTTTTTTTCGCCTTCTCGCTGCGTCTCTTGTTCAGACTTGATATTTTTCTCTTGGCTCTTCCCTGCTCTGCCTGTGGGCCTGTGAAATGTCTCCGTCTGAGGAGAAGGCCCCCTCGTCCCTCTGGAAGCCATTAGAGAACCTTTATGAATATGTGCTGAAAGGGCGCTTTTTACAGGGGTGGGGACTGAGTGGGTGGGCGGTTGAGGGGGATTTTTGTGCAAAGCTGTCATTTGACTTAGTTGGTCTTATGAACCACGCATGAATGTTCGCCAAGTTTCACTTTGTTTTATTTTGTACTGCTTTTGTGTGTTTCTTCTACTTCTGATAGTGCTGAGAGGTGGTAGTAAGTGTAAGTGTAGATGCGAGTTTCTCTCGGTATTCTTAAAGATGCATTGCTTAAAAATAATCTTTAAAAATAGCTGACCTTCACTTCAAAAGCTGAGTGTTCATACTTTTCCAGTATCTACCCTCCTTTCTTATCTATGTTTTTTTTTTCTATCTTAAGGATGGTAGGTATAACTTTGGGCACAAATAGAGTGCACTGTGTTAGTCCGTGCTGCTCAATAAAAGTGCATTTTTGAGATGAGGACGATGCAACAGGCCTCAATTTTCACAGCTTTTACCCATTCTGTTCCCATGAAATAAATATCACATATTTTAAAAGCTTGTATGTAAAATTGAGCCACAGTTAAATATTCAAGATGCTCTCGAAGAGATAGTGGCCGGGGTTTACTAAGTGCACCACTTCACTTGTGGCATCTCGACCAGAATTGGATTGGTCTGACCACATACTGCTGCTGGTGAGCCTGTGGTCGGTTTGTTTCTCTTTACGTACAGCAGCACTTTTAACAAGATCACCCCACCACGAGGTTTTCACGCGCGCGTTGATCTGGGCTCTGTGGTTAATGAGATCTTCTCCTGAACAGTTGTGAACACAGGCTTTAAAATGAAAGGATGATAAAGGAAGGTGGTAGCGGTGGTGGATCCCCGATGCTTCTCTAGCTCATTAATTGTGGAGAGGCCAACTGTTTTGAGTACTACCTGATGGTTTGGGCTGCGGGCCTGTCGGGGTCAGAAGAGCGCTTCACTGCTCATGAATCACGCTACCTGGGAATAGGAGCTCAGCTGAGGGCCAAAGGAGAGGGGGGGGTAAGCGCTGCCACAAAAGCCCCATCAACAGCACAAAGGTGCTTTGGAGGTCCTGCAGACTCAAACAATCAATCAGAGACCATTTTATCATAATTACACCAAGGGAGCCACGGTGCTGTTCTGTCCACAGCAGCACATGCCCCTTCCCCCCAACTCTCCCACCACTGCTTTTGTTGGGTTTTTTTTCTTCTTTTTAACTATTCCCCTTCATCCACCTTCCTTCCTCTTTCAGATCTCTGGCTCTCGCCGTCATCCGCGCTCCTCTGTTTGCCCTCCATTCTGATTTAGCTGTCAGCACTCTAACTGTTGCCGGGTGCAGATCTTTACACACAAATACCTGTGCGCACCTGCAGACAAATAAACATGCACGGTGTTGCAAGAATAGATGAGGAGGGGGACTGATGGAGTCTGCTGTTGGAAAGACAGGGGTATGTAGGGCACAGTGTGTGGATAAAGTAATGATTTCTCCTTCACACCTCCCTTGCTAATTAGTACAGACTGCCTGCTGCCTAGAGGGGGGGTGGTGTCTAGGGAGCCCTGCTATTTGTCTTAAAGAACTACCGACAAGGAATTCACATTGCTCCTTACTCCCACAGACACTGGACGGAATTCAACGTTTACCTGACTGCAGTCACCTGTCAATTTGATTTAATGATTCCAATGATCATTTTTTAGCCTCCACTCCTCTCTGCAGCCACGCCATAGGGACGTGGCATAAGCCCCGGACTACTTCACCTCCCCAGGAATCTCTCGGTGCAGACAATTTATGTGCCTTCACGCTGCAGAATCCCATATGCACACCAGCCGCCCCCCCCCCCCCCCCACCATATTCCCCCCCATCATCTCTTATTTGTGCCCTCAGTATCTCTCCACACTTCCTCATAACTGTTGTTACACCAACCTCATATATTTTGAGAGCTGTCAGCACAGTGGCAACATCACAACCACATGTCAGGCAGCAGGACTGATAGCAACAGTGTGTAAATATGACATACATTTCAGGAAATAGAAAACTGATGAATACATTAACCTTAACCATATCTCAAGCCAACAGGTCTAAAATCCAAAAAGAGCTTTCCAGATGTTGAAAATCTTTTTTTTTTTTTTGTAGATGAGTTCAGAGGAAGAATATGTCAGAGAAACCCAAGCATGGAGAAACAGTTACAGATATACTGTATGTGAAAGGTGTTTGTGTGGGAATCCCATTAACATTATTTAGCCTGGGGTGGATCTCATCTCCATAGCAGCTGCATCTGACAAGCCTGCCATGGCATGACAAAGAAGCCAATCATTAATGTCAGCCAGGAGAAAAAAGAAGTATTATGTTTCCCTGGAAGTACTGCTCGGTAATGATGTCCATTTCCATGCATTCTGAACTTTTCCCGACTGGGCTAATAAGATGAAACTTTAATGATCTCCCTGGGTGTATTGTTCGCTTCCATTACCGGATCGTAATACGATACAGCAAAGAAATTTGTACAGTAATTTTGATAAGACTGAAGAAAGAATAGAATAGAATAAAAAAAATCGGAAAATAACAATGTCTACCACTGCAGCTGTTAAAAAGAAGGAAAAGGATGTGCAATAGGAAAGAGCATCATGACAACATCAGCATCTTTGTACTATGAGACAATGCTGCATACTGACTATGATACTCTATATCAGCATCTCCGCTGAAGGCTGGTTGAAGGAAGTTAAGAATGTGATTTTTAATGGCTGTTTGGGATCAACCTGGATGTATCTACAATTTTAATTATTTTAACGTTTTTAAATGTTTCTCTATTAACAACTGTTAAAGTAAAGGGTTGTAGCACTGTATTCAATAAAGCACTGTATTTTTCTGTATTTTTTCTATGAAACCCAAATGGGTTTCATACCCAAATGGGTTTCATAGAAAAATAGTCACAACTACACCAGCTACAACTAATGCAGGGCTGCAGTAAATTTTTAAAGTTTTTATGTTCCTGAATATCGGTGAAACTACATGTTTTAGGGAGGTGCTGAGTCAACTTTATGGCTTTTTGGAGGTAATAGTTTGTAGTTCTATTCAGCTGTACCGCACTGAGCCGGGAGATGTTTCTTGTATTTGGTCCACCTATTTTATTTTAATGAAGGTGCATTAAATCTTGTAAACAGTTCCCTGCAATACAATGCAATGCTTCCAGAAAATATAGCTTCCAGACTGGCCATTAAATTGAAAGAAAACCAGTTTGTAAGGGTTTTGATAGGAACGTCTGAATTTTCATGAAGATTTATTGCAGGAACACTGAACTAGATTACTAAACTAAATTTATTTCACTGCCTGAAACTTATTTGTAACAAAAGAGACACTTTGTTTAACAGTTAGCGGTCACAATAATCATTGGGCTACAGTTAAAGGACTAATATACCATGTGCATGTGTATATGGAGGTTCTGTTGTGATATATACCTCTAAACTTCCCTCTGAAAGTCAAACGCCAAGGTCATGTTCTGCTGACTGTTTTCCACACTATGCATCTTCCCCTCTGTACTTCAGCAGTGAGTCAGTTCTGTATAAATGCCCCTGTGCCAGTGCCACATGAAATGGATGACACAGGGATGGGCTAAAAGGCTTTGCCAAAGCCGTGGCTTACCAGTCTCACAGGTGTTAATGTGCGCTCTGTCTGCCACCGCTGAGAAGATTGGGCAGAGCGCTCACTTTCAACAGCCTGGGGTCTGGAACAAAAGTTACCACCTATCGCCCGTTCTACTATTTCCCCCTCTTTAGGTAATACACCGATCTAAATGGCAGACATGGCAGGAGAGGCTGTGTGACACCGAGTGAGTCAGGCAGGTGGGATGCTGTGTAGTGAGTGATTGTTTTGTTTTTATTTTTAACACACCTCTGACTGCCGGTGGAGTTATGTGGTGGTATTTTTGACTTTTGGTTTTCCTCTGGTCATGTTACTAATACAGGTTTTTTTCCTTTCTAAAAGTCCGTTTCTGTTGGAGCTCATGGTGGTACAGAATCTGAGACATGGCCGACACACTTGCATCACGCCAAGCTATGAGCCTAGTGTCCAGTTTTGAAAAAAAATTGTTTTATTACTAATTGCAGTTTTGTGTGAAAGCAACATATAAGGTAAGTCATACAATCCACATCCATATAATGTTCTTGATCAATTGACAATCTTATTTGCAATTTTAGATTGTTCATGTAAATACTAATTAATCTATAAGGAATCTAAATCAGATTTTTTTTGTGCACATGAACCCTTTCCGTAACTATCGACACAGTACGTCACAGTACATCAGGATGCTTATTTAAATACTGTTCAGTCTCTCAGGGCTGCCTATGGATAGTGAGCTTTAAGTGGGGAAGAGTGAAGTCCCTCCTGTGCCATCTCATTGCGGGCAGGAGCAGACTGGATTTCAGCTCAATAGAAGCTGTAATTAGTTGTAATTTACGGGGCGACTCCTCCCCGGCGACCCTGCTGTGCAGAATCCCCTGGCCACTCGGAAAGATCATGTTTTCTTGCACAGTGCATGGCACTCAAATGAACCACAACGCTGCCATAATGGCTTGCTCCCCACTGATTTGCCCACCTTGTGTAAGGTAGCTGAAAGTCACTTCCTGTGATGCTCAGTGGAGCGTATGGGCTGCTATTTCCATCTATTAAGATGTGAAAGAGTGAGTATGCCTGGAGCCACCATAAACACATCAATAATAAACGCAACCGGAACAACTGGCAAAGTTCATGTTAATGTGAACATGTTACTGCTTGATGTGTTTGTACCATCACAGATGTGACTGACAATGTGTTTTTAGATGTAATGATGCATTTGCATGTAATTCTCTGTGCTTGTTATTGTTCTGAAATCAGTCCAGATGCAATTTGAGCGCATCAATTTAGAGTCCAATGTTACTCAAGCAACTAATGGACTCTCAGGCAAAATGAAAATTGCTTCCTAATGATCTGACTGAGCTTGATGGGTGAATCTAAATTGATTAGTGCGCTAACATGAATGTAATATGGAATTAGCCTTTGAGAAGTGTGATCACATTCTTTCTCGTACTCGCTGACTTTATTACATTCTAGCATTTCAGTGACTCACTTATAGCTCTTGCTTTGTGCTGGATGAATTCTAGGGCCCTTTTCCCCATCATCTCCTTACTGGAAATATGTTATTCTCTATGATATTCTCATATATAATTATAGTCATGACTGTACTGATGTCAAAGAGTTACAAACAGGGTACTACAAAACACAGTGTTTTAATGGTGTGACTCATTTTCTCACTGTGGAATTGTAACATCTGTTTTTTGAGAAGTTGTCGCTGTAAATGTCATGCAGAGCCATGAATGTGCTGTGCTTGTAAGGGTTAATTTCACTACCAAGCAAAAATATAGAGAATACAAATATAAATGATGTACAGACTACAACTGAGGGGCCAGTTCACGGCAGTGTTAGCATAGCAGCTTTACTGGTTTACGTCTTCTTCTTCAATCTCTTCAGCATATTATCGTCATTAAAATGTACTAGTTATTCCGCTCCAAGGCAGTGACAAACGGATGTGGTGCCTTGCACGATACAGCATGAAAAAATCAGGCCTTATCTGATTTAATATCACCCAGCTCTTCATCCAGACCTCAACTTCTGCAATGCAGGTCTCCCTTCATGCACAGTGAAACCCGTACAGCGGTGCCGCTGGTTTCCATCAGCCGAAAAAGCCAAGCAACTCCACTGCTAATCAACCTCCACTGGCTACCAATAGCTGACAGAATCAAATCCAGTCACTGCTCCATCACGACCACTATATTCCTCTGAGGAACATCATCTGGCTTCGCCCTTCCTGCACACAAGGCAATCACAGTCCAGACTGTTCTCATTTGCGGTTTCCCAACAGTGCAATGAGCTGCCAAATGCTCAGAGAAAAGGGACATCCACTATTTTCAAAACCCTTTCGAAGATCCATCTGATCCGAGAGCACCTCCTCGAATGTCACCAGGTTTAAGTCGCTTTAGATAAAAGCAAATAAATAAATTTTTGCTAATGACCTTGTTTGCTCAGAGACGTTCCTCACTGGTTTATTTATTTATTTTGTCACTTTGGGAATTTGCGGAGTTATGGAGAAATAATTGTATTGTTTATTTTATTGCAATAACGTGGATGATATTTATATAGAAAAATTGCAAACTGCGACAAGGTAATCCACAAAAATTAGTCTTAAATGTTATTGCAAATTTTTGCCATAGGCTGAGTAGAGTCATTAAAAGGATTTGTAGCAATACTTGTGCATTATTCTTAAGGCACACTAGCCAAAAAAAAAAGAAAAAGGGAGGGGGGAAATGTTATGCAAATAAAACTAAATGAAAAACAAAGTGACCTTGGCACATTCTTGCAGAACCTCAAGTGAACCTGGGTAGTAGACTATTAAAAAGAGCGCTAAGGACATGTAGTTTCTGCCTGCAAAGATGCTTCAGCTCAGTCAAGTCATGCCATCTATCAGAATGACTGCTTTACGCCATTAACAGTCTGTGAGAGGCTGTTATGAATATTCCCCTTGTTAGTGGGTTCAAGATTGCTCTGAAATTAAATCTTTTTCGACCTCCACACAACAAATCAGGTAATATCATTGTAATTTCTCCTCTCTCGTTTATGCAACAGCCGTAATGGGTGCATACCAAAGTTATTTTAGTTATTTCAGAATTAGCAAGACAACAAATTTTAATATTGATTACAGCAAGTCTGCTCTCATTCATCTTCCATCTGACCTTTAAACAACCCCTGGGTCCCCGAGCTGGACTGCTGTCTCCTTTGCTCCTAACTCATTCTGCTGATGATACCGTCCAGATGGTTTGTCCCTAGTTGTCACCAGAGAAGACAGATGAAGGTGCAAAGGAGTGTGATAGTGAAGTCCGGAAAAACACAAGATGGAGGATTTGGGTTCAACCCAAATGTTACGTCGGCTCCTGTGTCTCAGCACGAAGGACTGAGGGACACTTGAACACTGGGATGAGCTGGCATCTGGAACGGAGCATGACAAGCACTCATCACCCCACCTCGCATCCTCTTCCCCTTTGCCTCCTCATCCTCCACTCTGCTCTCGACCCTTCACGGCAGCTCACCTCAGCGCGAATGAATAATGAATGTGACTAGACACATGGGTCAGGGGTGACGTGTCTGTGAGGGAGCAAATTCCTCCTTGATTAGTACATAAAAAGCAGGGCCCATCTGCCTTTTCTCTGGGATTTGACAGGGGTCTGGCCAGGAATGCCAGGAGTCCAGGGACTGCAGAGCAGAGATGAGGCCTGGGCATCAGGAGGGGGGCGGTAGTCCTCTGTACCAAGCAAGGGGAGACAAGGGGGACTCACTTTATCATCACCTAACACACAGACTCAGCACTCAGCACTGCAATATGCAAAGCCTGAACGTGCCTTTCAGCATGTTAATCTCAGTGCGGGGTATACAAATCTGGCTATCCACCACTGAATGGCGAGAGCGGCATTAAATTTTAACTCATAAAACTGAATTGTTTTAGGCTATCCATGCGCAGGAATACATCTCTTTTATGAGGCAGCCATTAATATTTGAACACAGTTGTATAATATTTTCATTCAACAAGGACAGATTCAAAAAAAAAAAGGTCCCTCGTTCACTGTTACATTATAGAAAGCACAGAATGTTAGTTGCTCTGTCTCATCGTGCCGTCGTGAGTACAAACACAGAGGCACCTTTCAATCCACCACTGGCTCTTGACCAGAGTGGTTCGGTTTATAACAGGCCAAAAAGAGAGCTGACCGCAGACTGCCTCCTCTACAGTTTTTTAAATGACTCACACAAGGGTCTTCAAGGCCATCTGCAACACCACTAAGAATCCCTTGAAGCTCCTGACCTCCCATGAGGGGCATCATTGATCTTATTAGTCTTTATAGAAGGATTATCTGTGGGAGCTTCTCTGTTGGATTTGTCCATTCATTTACACTGATGGACTGGGGTGCAGGGAGGTAAGTACCGCATTGTATCTCACAGTAACAGTGCAATATACAGTATACATGCCGCAAATGAGGCCAGAGATAAGCAAACACGCAGGGGGGACGAAAACATGGATCAGGTTCACCTCTAACAGGAAGACCATACCCTTCTGCAGCAGCCACAATTAATATGCTAAATTGAATTGCGATAATCGACACAGGGACTGGCCTTGTGCTCAAGAGGTAGGATGATTAAAATGTTAGGCTCCAATGAAGGGTTGATCGGAAGCATGGTGAATTAAGGACTGGACTTGATGGGAGACAATGCAGCTTCTATTTTTCATTAATTAGCCCCAGATCCATAAAATCCGTGAAAGACTTCAATTGTGTATTACTCCGGCCTCTCAATTACACCCATTCATTAGGCTCTGAATGGCCTCCGCCGACGTATTATGGCACATACATATGGGCATAAAAGAGTGAATGAAAGATGGAGCAGACTCCCCTAATGCCACTGGGTCTCATTATTATATGTGGGGAGTTTATGAAAAATGTCGAGGGCCTTTGTCAAATGTCAAAAGGATGAATGTTACATGGCCAACATCCAACACAATACACATTCATGTGGGATGTCAAATTCTAATGTTTCTATTTAAAACTGGCGCCGCCTCATCCACGCACAGCAGTTGAGCCCTTACAGACATAATTAATATCATCTTTTGGTGGTGCATGACCACATGACTAATTTCCAGTGTCTGACTTTAGGTTTCCACGAGGCGTTCGATCTTCTCCAAAGACAAATTCAAAGCAGGCTTTTATAGTTCAGCGATCATGTAAGAACAAATGGAGTGGAATTGCCCGCACATGTGTACACAAAGAGCCCCTCGAAGACTAGACTAGATATCCGTTTTTAATTATACGCCGTCAAAACAAGTTGTATTTCTTACCCCAACCGCAAAAGTGGATATTCCTAAATCGCAAAGATGCTCGTTCTGAGATTTCAAACAATGCTCTTGAACACTGCGTATGTAAGGGGCTTTTAAATGAATGGAAAAGACTGGGTCCTGCTGTGGCTGTCTGTAGATTTACCTCTCTATAGGAACTGAACCCAATCTGTGATTAAAATCTCCTTTGACATTTCTTTGTTGGGATGTCTTATTGTTTTGTTTTTTTCCTCTCCCACAACCAAAAAGGATTTGCTGCCTTTTGGTTTGATGCCTACGTTTCCGTAAGAAGATTACAAAGGCAGGAAGACTTGTCATATATTCTGTTTGCTGCTAGTCTCCCTCCGCCTGTATTTCTCTGCTTGAGCGTGTCGCAGCTTGTGTGTGTGTAGCAGTGTGTGGCTGCCTGTGGGTGCAGGCAGACGCAGGGATAGAGAGGTGTAGTGACAGCATAAGAGAGGTGCATGGTTTTGTAATGAAACCCATAATTACAGGGTGAGAGACAAGTATTGTTCATGCGATTGACAAGTCCCTTTCAGTCACGAGTGCAGTTCTCTGTCAAAAGCCTGTTTCTTTTTTCCTGTCGAACCGGAAGGCCATGCACCTTCTGCTGCTGCAGGAGAACACAAAGGCACCACTTTCCTGAAAAAGGCAGTGCGCTCGGTGATAATGCATAATTTGCATTTAATTCTCGGCTATGACAGGCTCCCTTATAGTACAGTCGAGTCTCGGGCCTAATTTACATTGTGTCTTTATCAGGTGCCATGATGATTTGTTAAAGGACAAACACTCTGAGCGTATGGCGTTTATCTGCATGACACAGTGGTGATATGGTTAGGCAGTGTATTGTGACAATAAAAACAAGCTGGTGATGTGTTGGTATATTGTCGTAAAGGTGCACCTTCGTATACCTTGTTTCAAAGAGCTCTGAGCCCCTGTGGGTGTTTTTCCTTTATGTGTACGTGTTTACATCTGAGACTGAACAATAAAACCAAACAGATTCTTTATCTTCACCCTGAAAAGATGAAACTGTGTTCAGACCTATTTCCACTTTTATTTTTCCAAGAACGGTCCGCATGTTCTGTGCCATTTATGTAATGACATCCTCGAGTATCTGTTTTCACACCTGTGTCTTCACACGCTCTTCCCTTCCTTCCAATATTTGTAAAGGATAAAAAAAAAAACTTGTACGATGAACACAATATTTTTCAAACGCGACACTTGTCCTCGAGTATAGCCACTCCTGACAGCGCAAGCATTTTATCGAACATGGCTTTTCCTCTGACTAGTCTTCCAGAACAAAAACTCCATCCATACCATAGAATCTAGAATGTCACATATCAGGTCAGTGCATCTGCGTACGTGATTCCTCGGATACTACACATTTTTTAATTCCTCCATACAAGCCCCTGGAGAATGGTAAGAGCAAAGGCTGCTCATAATTGAGCAATGTTGGTGCTGAGCTTTGGATTCTTGTGGGAGGTGGGCATAGGGCGGAGGAAAACACGAGCCTGACCCTGGAGACAGTACGACGCAATCTGCTGCACATACCTCAAGCTCGTACCCTCTCTTCTTCCATATCAATGAACCATCTCACTCTTGGCTCTGGTCATTTGCTCTTCCCTGGCTGATTGTAGTACACATAGACAGTGATAAGCCATTCTGAAATTGTGGCAGAATTGGGCTAGGATCATCCCTGCTCCCTGATGAGTGATTAAACACATATGGAGCATATCGGCATTCCCAGATCCCCCCAGCCAGCCCAGGGATATATGCTCACTGTCAATTGCTGGGCCTCATCTGCCACCTGCACCTTTTTTAAAATGAATTTGTCACACATCTGAGGACAGGAAACAGCCCGGCTGAGTGCCACCTCCATTTGAGCTCAACGGTTTGAACACTATCAGGAGGGACAAATCAAAAATGGCACATTTTGAATTGCATGTGAACTACTTCACCATGTGCTACTGCGTGTTTTTCTGTGACAGGAAGACAAGCCCTCAAGCAAAATTATTTTTTTTTCCCACCTCATAAGCATTATCCTGGTTCTCCTTCGCTTTCACATCAGAAATTATTGAAAATGTTAACCATCTTCCCTGTGTATGACATGTCACCCTGTCATGTCTTCCCGTCAATCGCGCATTACAGCAAATTAATTCCCTCAGGACCAGAAGCCAGTTCCTTGTTAAATTCACTTTTCCCCTTTTTTACTAAAGTTCAAGCACTGTTGTAGCTACCGTTACAGGAGAAATAGCTTGTCTGTTAATACTTAAACCCTGTATAGAAGTTTATAAAAAGGAAAGGTTGGTTTTGGTAAATTTAAAGCAATGGGAATTCCTGCAGGAATCGCAATTTGCCTCGGCATTCCCTTCACAGCTTAATAACTCCATAGATTACCTGCCCCACTTTCCAAGGACATTAAACTAAGTTCTTCAGAGGATCAATGAGAAAGGGCTATTTGAATATCAACACTGCTCAATACTACACACTTCATTTCCCACACTATAGAGGCCTGTACGTTTAATTATACCTCACAGAATGTTTTAGAGTCTAACTTTGTACAGTGACATAAGGTAAAAAAAACGAAGAAAAAATAATTAGGCTTTGATTCCCACAAAGACAAATTAAAAAAAGTCAGGAACATAATTTGAACATATTAAAAAAAAAACACACATGATGGTTGACTAAGAGATCCAGTCCTTCGTAGGGTTTATATTTCATGAGAAAAAGACTGGTTTATCTAGGGAATGTAAGAAATGGGCAATTACATTGAAGTCAGGTACCTGGTAGCGAGGAGTTATTGGTGCCCACTTGCTTTGTCAAAGGCAAGAAGGTCTTTGGAAGGTCTTTTTCAAGTCTGACACTCATTGCTGCAGACTATTTACCTACTCGTGTGCTTTTATTTATCGCACAGTTCCACACCATGAATTATCTAATGTCTTATGGACTGTAAATTTCCCTAATGCAGTCCTGTGCCCTTCCTCAGCACTTACCTACAAACATATGCACGTGCACACAAAAGCACACACGGCAATCAACCACAGACATACACAATCATAATACCCCTGAAGTCACCCTTTGTAAGAAGACTCCCTCAGCTTTATTGAGCACTGAGGCAACAAAATGCCCACATTTGCTTGCGAGAGCTGTGATGAAAGCATCTGCCACAAGAACCCCTGGTGTCCTTTTGAGGCCCTTGTGAAAGCCATAAAGCGGCTGTCACCAATCAATCAGTGAGCACTATAATATTGTTTACTAGCGCAGCTCATTAAGCAATGTAGCAGAACATGCTAACTTAATTTAAAGTGAGATTTACTGTGGCCTGGGCAGAAGAGAACCTATATCCTGGAGCTAAATTCTGTGCCATTGTGGATCTGGTTTGCTACATTACAAGAAAGGGCCACGGATAACTTGTCCTGCACTCGGCTAACCTACTTACTGGTTTCTAGATAGCCAATAATGAAGAATAATATGACAATGAGGTGGAGCTCACTAAAATTATTTGGTAAACCCCGCCATCAAGCCTGATCAATGGTCATCCAAAAACTAGAGTGGCTAAAATATGGAGCGGAGCTAAAGTGGTAACATTTTGAGACATGAATAGCACTCAAAAACTTCCATAAAAGTCCATAAAAGCTTAATTTTACATTCAACTGCGAAGGGGGTAGCATCAATCAAGATCTCAATTAAGGGATTTTTACATGTGCCACTTCTCAGCCTTTATGAAGTTGTTACTTGCCAAAGAATACAAGTGACAATTAAAAAGGACTTTTTTTTCTCCTCCACAATACATAAGCCTCTGTACTACATAATTAGCCTGAGGATTCTGTAGATAAATAACAGTACAGAAGTGCAGCTGGCTCCCAACTTAACATCTTTCACAAACAAAAACTCACTACAACACAGCTGTGGAAGTGACACCGACACACTGACAGGCCTCCCACTGAGGACGGGGTCACTCTGAGGCCCAGTGATGAGGACTCTCGGCGGGGTGCTTTGGTCTTTTTCCCAGGTACTGGGTCCAGGGGCATCTCTCTACCACGTGCCTCCAGGGAGTATTCACACTTTTAAAAGACGGAAATTAAGTGGAAAAATGTCTGCTCATTCACTGATGTAATTATCTGTCCTGGATTAACATCTGTTCGCAAGCTTGAGTGCCAAGTCCACTTCAACATGTGCCAGTACCTCATGGCAGTGCCGGGTATGTGTACCTGTGTCTATTTCCAAACGCTGTGTATCTTGGCAGCAGCTGCAGCAACTTTTCACTCTGACATCCTCCACCCATTCAACATCTGCGTATTTATGTGAACATCTTGGCTGCGGTCATTGAGAATACTGACGCCGTGACACCAACTAATCAGTTTTTCCAGCATAACCGTGACACCATAGCAGAGATATTGTTAGATGCAAATAATTGGACAAATTACTAGAGCTTTACAAAGTGGATATGAATTTACAAAACAAAGTGTAGCACCATATTTGGAATATTTTTTTAGGTTGTATTGTGCATTTTTATATTACCGTATTTTTAGTCAAGACTTTTTTTTCCTGCTTACTCTTCTTTTATTGTGAAATTAATCTGAGCGGTGACAAGTCCTTAGAGATTATCCTTCCCGGTTGGTGGGAGGCTTCTAGAAAGCTCATTAGCATGCTTCATTTATCTATATCACGTGTGTCAAAGTGAGTGTCAGGGTGGGTGTTCTCCTGTTGGCTTATTCCCACCTTAACAACTCTGTTGTAGAAGAGCTCAGGTGGCCTGTGTGTACTATAGAACCTGCTTGATATTCAGCCTGCAAACCTGAGGTAATCCATTATGTATTGGCATTGTTATACTCCTTTTTAACTTTCCCCCCTCATTAGAAAGGCCAACTTCCTCTAGTGCTGCTCTGGGTGTGAGCTAAATGAAGGATTCCATTTGGGTTGTGGTTATTGACATGCAATAACCAAAGGATTACACCTGTCTTACTGTGAAAATGTCATCCAATATCAGCAGTGGGAATGTATTTGGATGATCCTAGGGTATACATGGTGAATATTTCCCAAGACTGCTAACTCTACTGGGAGTGAATTATAACTGAACCATACCATGGAAAAGAGAATTTGCATCTCATCTTGTTAACCGGGCCCTAATTATCTTTACTCTTTAGTTATTGGAGCAGACGGCATAGAGCGGTGTGTCCTCTGTATTAGATCAACTGTCTGGGGAGTTTTTTAGCTATAGGTTAATGAACTGCAGAATATCAGGCAGAATGCAATCACAGCTAAGCCAATATAACCAACAATATGAATTTCCTGAGCATGTGCGTCAGGGCAGGGGAAAGTCAGATCTCAGGGGAACATACCCCCGCAGTTTCAGATATGTAGTAACAATACCATGAAAGCTTTCTCCCACTAAATGCTCAATATTTCAAATCATCTGCCCTTGTTGCAACACAGATGTCTCTGGCTATGGGATATTATCAAGAAATCCAATTACAATGCATGAGATGTTTTGCAGGGCTCAGTTAGTGTAAGATTTGCGTAACCTTTGGCTCGTCAAATGATTCTATAATTGATTAGATTAATACCGATCAGCGCTAACGTGCAGCACAGGCTGGACTGTGGAGCAGATAATTGGGTTGAGTCGGTTACTGTAAATGTATTATCAAGGCTTAATTTGTTTGAAAATTTCATCAAAAAAAAATTTAACAGTCATAATTGCTGATTTCCTAAAGGAAACGACGTAAGGTAAAGCTCTGTCAGATATATAAAATTCTACAAACGCTAATTATTCATATTACCTGTTTGATATACCGCTTGTCAGACATGAACAATACACTGACCAGCCCACTGAGCAAGGCAGATTGGCTGGATATCAGTCAGTAAACTAGAAGAAGACAAAAAAAATCATTCTCAACCAGTTACATCGAGCCTTTTCAACCATGAGCAAAAGCAGTGAGAAAAGACTGTGTTTTTAACTGTGGATGAAAACAAAACTCTTACTTGTGCCTACTTGGATACCAAAGTGGAGAGTACTGGCCTCCCAGAGGCAAAAATATGCTTACAGAATTTGTGGGTGTAAGCTTTATTCTACCAATCAAACCAAATCGATGAGTTATATGCCCTGTTCTTTCATATTTACCAGCTCCATTGTGATAAGCACCATTGCGATGGGAATCTGAGTCTATTCAAATTATCTGTTTGGCCTTCCCAAGCCAATACTGACAGAATATGGGCTCCTGCTCTTGTAGCTCTCCTGCTGGTCCGTCTTTGCTGGCAGGCTTAAGCCTTGGGCGTGTTAGCAAACCGCACTTTGTAGTTCTAAAGACTCACTCTCCATGAACATCATGAGGCCATGTGTGTGGGAAGGAGCATAACTAATGGAAGTTTGACTATCAGCTTGCTACAATGATCAGAAAATATTTTTCTTATACAAGTTCTTGCTCTCACACACAGCAGTATTTTATATAACTTTCCCCCTGGATCCTATGTATGCTTTATGCAAAAAGGGCTCAGAACATATAAAAAGTGGGAGATCAATCAAAGGTCATGTTTTATAATTAATACCGTTTTACAATACGGTGATATTATAGTGTGATGTGATTTGTGGTGACTTAGCTGTTGGGTTAAGTATGGCTAACCACTTGCTTTTTAAAGCTTTCAGATAATGAAGCAGTACCACTACATGGAATACACACATGTTGTTTGAATAGTGTTACTCTTCTTTTCACTTTCAATTCAGTTTATTCGCCATTTTACATGGTCATTGTCCTACACCTGTTAATTGTGCGGTACCGACGCGAAGCCTCAGGGCAGAAATTATGCTACTGATTATTTGAGTATTTTTTATCACTCTACTTCTTCAAAGTAATAGCTTCAGCCTAAGACCGATTACTGATTAAGTTGTCCAGATCTAAAGGGACGGATTCTGTGCATTCTGAGATTCGCATATGTATGTGAGTCAATATAAATATGAACATTGATTTTAACCAATACATTCTGAACAACATTTCCACACTGCTGCAAAGGCCATGAAGTAGTGTGGCTATATCATTCACTCCTAATTCTGATAAAGGATCTCTATAATTTTCTCTGTAACAGAAGGTTCCGAGCCTCTGTTGTTTTCATTCATTCTGTTCATCAGACTGAATCTCCAAGGACCCAGTGTCATCTTATGGCCATCTACTCCCCAGCTGGTCCACAGGTGGCTAAGTACACTTTGCTCTTATTTGCCTGGCCTGCCCATTCAATATTAGCCTTCTCTCTGTCCAGGAACAGCCCTTGATATTGTTATGCGAGGGGAACATAGAATCAAGAAGATAGAAAAGGCATTTGGCTGGCATTTCCCTCTTGGCTAAGCCAAGCTCCTGGTGCCTGGACCAGACTGTTTTGTTTCTGTTTGAGCACTGACAATGACACTGTTCCAGGTCTCCACCTGTGTCCTCCTCCTCTGATCAGTGTGGTGGCCATGCTGGGAAGGGATAAGCAACAGCAGGATGCTCTCATCTTTCCCGAGTCTTTCTGCACTGATAAGCATAGGGAGATTATCAGGATTGCAAGGTGTTAGAATCTCAATCTTTTATGCTTGACCTAAGATCGATGTACATTTGTCTCTTTGACTCAAGTACTTCAGCTCTGGTCATGCGTACTTGGACTTTTATCTTGATGAATAAAAATAAAATTTGCAAATCACTAAAATTGTCTGCGGGAATTGCATCAAATTGTGGAGTTCGAGTTTGTGTATTTCTGGCTTTTGCATACAAGCAAACCCGTATTCTGACTTTTTATTTCCCAACCAAAAATTAACTTCTATCCTCTTATAGGGATACCTCTGAAACATTTTTGCACCAGCTACTGATGTACAGATTTGGGCAAATACATTTTTAAGAAGGAGGATGCTCTGATCCAAGCCTTCACACAAACACAACAAAATAACTCAAGAGCCAAATATGCAGATTAAAAAAAAACATTACCGATATATTTTTTACTGAAAACAAAAGTGCATTATTTCTCTTCTGCAATAACCTGTCATCAGGACCGACTGCCCTATTATTTCTATCCACTTACACACTATTATTCCAGCATTACCCCGAGTATGATAAAGTTGGCAATAATAGTGAATATGACACAAACTTTGCATTTTATATGAATTATGTAAATAGCATATTCTGATTGGAACGTGGCATTTTCCCATGAAGATGTGGAATACGCGGATATTATTTGGGCTTTATGAGCACTCTTTGGACGTTTACAGCTCCTTTGGAATATGTGTGTCATTTGGATTTTTATCAGAGCTTGCAAAAAGTGGCATCTTGAGTTTTTACAGTCAGATTTGAACAGTGTACAACAACCACAGCAACAACAGCTTGAGAAGCTTGTATGGGGACATATGGCCAAGAGGAAAGCTTAGTATAGTAAAGAGTATAGTAAATATAAAGGTTTGCGGAAAATGTCTTATTGAATATTTGGTGCATTGTGTAATTGGGCACTGTGACTTGCACAGCTTCTTCTTTGAAAGATCTAACTGGACGATAGGCATAGCATTTTAATTTCACACTAGTTACATGTTAAGCACGAGGAGTAAAGCAACATTCATGAGTAGAACAGTGTCTGTCTGTGATCTCTCTAAATGCAAATAATAATTTTTTAATAATTTTACCAAAATGCAGAGTGATATCTAGCTTCACAGTATTAAGGAGGAGGCACAGAAAAAGTTGGAAAGGGTTTTAAATAGGCACAGGTGAAGAGATGGATGCGAGGGTGCAGAAAAAGATGGAGGCATGGCATGCTGCTTGCGAGTGGGGGGACTTTGTATTACCTAGTCCAAATAACGGGGGAGGCCAGGTGGGGCTTTTGGCAAACATATTTCGGATCTAGTGACAGACCCCGAGCCCCTGAACTAATCCTGTTGCAGGTGATTATGTGGAGACAATTTGAGAAATAAGCATAAATACTACAACCCCTGCTCCCATCCCCATATGGTTTGTATACAACTGTGAAGATTCCTTGAAAGAGTATATAAAGTGTGTCTATACAAAATATCACATGAATTCATTAGTATGAACAAACAATGAAGATAACAGCAATATATAAATACCGCACAAAATTGTAATTTCATATATTGCTGTCACACATTCTTCAGAGAAAGGAAATGTACACACTTTGGCCAAAGAAGACAGATGGTTTGAAAGGCAAGCGAAAGAAACTGTCGTATGTATGGCGACCAAGAGAAATCATCGCTCCACAGAGGAGATCCCTTCCCAGACACCTCAGACAGCTCCAAGAGCACAACTATCCGCACGACAGCAAATGTGACCTCTGAGGTGACCCTCAATCACATCTTAAAACTAACCACATAGAGGTAGGTCAGAGGGTCAACGACCTATCTGTTTTTCATAATAGCTATTTAGGCAGATTAATATCACCCACAGAGGTTACATACCTGAAACCTCCCACCAATACAACTGAAGATGCCTTTACTTAACATAAACAAGTCCATGCAGTTCCCTACTTGGAATAAATCATGAAGACACTGTGACCTGGATGAGTGAGAACCATCTCAGACAACAGTTTTATTCATTTTCATGGATGATCTCAAAGAACAAACATAAATATGTTCCTGGCATCATGACCTCATTTATGTGCCATAAATTGCAACAGGAATTTATCATCCAATGTCTCACCTTAGTGGTGAATAGGATTTGAAGCATTTGATGCACGTGTTTACAAGTCATGTTATTTTTTTAAAGCACACACCCACACAGTGAAACCATCACCTGTCATGTCAGTCCATGTTTGCTCAAATTATCTCCATCCTAAAAATTAAAGTCTTCGATTAAAGTTAAAGAAAGCAATTATAAATCAGCACAAATTATGGCGTTAGCATGCCAGAAAAAGAATGACACCTTAGCCCCTGGGGGGGGCCTAAAATATTTTTCGCTCAGTTTACCAAAATATATTTAAAAGAGAAATGACAAAATGATCTCTCTTCTTTTGCCTACTCTCATTGAATGGCAGGTACAGCCTGTGACAAACAGGGCTTGTAACATGCTCTAAATCTGTCAGAGCTGACTGCACTGGCCTCATTTGATGTTAACGGCTACACTGAAGAAAAAGAAAACATCCAGACACCACGCCTAGCCGATGATGAGATTATTATGTGATGAAAGATTAAATCTATTTGACCTCTAACAGCCATATGGGCTTTCACTGGGTTTTAGTATAACTATTTCCATAGGATTAGAATCCTGCAGTAGGATGTTTTGTGCAGCAGAGGTTGTAGTTTCCTCAGGTATATCTGATTTATTACTTAAAATAAAAAGTAAATAATCAGTTTATATTTGTCATTTGTTATGTTTGACTTTAATTGGACATAAAAGCAAAGAATAAAATAAAGTCTTTATCCCTGGGTTGAATCTTGTCCAATTAGCTTTACGGCACCACACATTCTATCATTAAAAATGTGTATGTATAATTTTAGTATTGGATGATGTTTTGTTTATCGGAATTGGAGAGATAAACACCGCTAACTTTTACACCACAAATTTTTTAAACTGATATTCAAAGTCACAAAATTCAAACACAATTCAAAATAACTGTCCAGCTCCACCTTGGTACACATGTAAACATGTAAACAGGTAACATGTAAAGTGTTATTACTATCTAACTGCCAGCAACAAGTAGTAACCTTGGTTATGCAAACCTCCTCCTAGCATTGTCTTATTTCCCTCCAGTTACTGCCTGCTGTCCAGATGATAAACATAATGATTTGAAAGCACTAGAAACGCAAAATGAAAATTTATCCAATGGTCTCGCACATAGCTGATATGTTGTTTCTGATCATTTTGTTAGACACAGTGTGAGATACAAGTCAGAATGATTTAAGAAGTATTACATGTGAAATGGTGGAGGGCACATAATCGGGTCACCCTAGCCCCTTTGTAGACACAGTGCCAACCTTCATCTTTTCCAAGAGTCTAAATTACCAAAACATGCTCAAGAGCTATAGCTGTCACTCTCTGCAAATAATCTACAGCCCCCAGTCAACCTCAACTCCCCAGAAAAGATTTTTGCCAAAGGATTTATTTAGGTTAGTTTGCGGAAATATATTTGGATTCTCAAACGCACCGAATAAGATTTAAACCAGAAATGCAGTACAGAGTATGTTCCGCCTGAGGAGGTGAAGGACATAATCTATAAGGTTGTTGTGCACAATCCATTACATGTTCTGTCTGTTTTGCTGATGTTTATTGTTTTACTTGGCTCTCTGTTTCAGTTTTATGCTCGCCGATGCTCAGACTGTGCACTTATTTTCCGCTTCAGTGGCGACTGTGAGTAAGAGAAGGTTTCTGCTTTCCAACGATATGACAGTCACTGTGACACATTGATGGTGATGGTTGAGATTGTGTCTCACTCACACCTGTAGTGTTCAATGCTTTTTAGCGAAAAGAGGGAGTAAGTCACAAACAGCAGACACAAAAGGATTTTCATAACAAGTCACAGGTACATAACATGGCATGAGTTAATTCATTTCTATAACCGGCAGCATTACATTCCGTATTTGCCGTTCTATACCACCTTTATCTTTTATAAGGCGATAAAAATAACAGAAGTCTTATCTGCAATATGAGAGCAACATCAGTAACAGAGCATAATCAAGCAGCAATGCTGCTCTATTTATTCAGGTCGTTTAAAGCAATAATGCAAATGATATGAGTCAAAAGGTTTGTAGCTCTGAACCAAAAATCTAAATCTTAAAGAGTAATTCAGTAATTTTAGCAATGTAGGTGGTGGTGCTATCCAAATCGACTGTAGAAAATTATGTACATTTGCCTCGGTAATAAGTGCAATTCTTAGGAAGTTTGAACTACCATATTTCAGAGCTGTATTACACTTTTTACTTTATGATGTGTGCCAGTTAAAAGTAACTTTGTAAATGAAGGTTTTAAGCAAACAGCTAGTTTATAAAATAAATCACTATGAATTATGTACTTGAGTAGTTAACATTAATCCACCTTGCTGAACTACTAACATCTTATTTATATGTTAAAGCACATTTATTACAAATAAAGGGGCCCACTTTGCATAATGATACTATACTGATTCTCCTTAAGGTGTGTGCTTTTTAACATCATTAACATTTGTAAACAGCCAAAAACTAATCAGACTCACTGAAATGGACTTTTTTTTTTACAGTCAAGTCTTAGCACATGAGATTGTGACAAGCAGAGATTTCATGTTATTACGAGCACTAATCATTTTTAAATGACTAAATTTGGTTGAGCGAAAAACCCTGAGTGAACTCCAACATGTAATTAGCTACAAATGCAGTTAATTCCTGAAGAAAATCCTGTTTATTATGTCAAAGACCAACAGGTTTTCTCAGGAAACTGAGCTGAAAACTTCCAACCATACGAGAGAACAAAGCAAATCTTTGTAGCTACTGTATGCTGTGTAAAGTCTATTTATAAAGCCTGTGACTGAGTCATGGCTCATCTCAGAGCAATGATTTAATGAGAAATTCCCAGAAACACTGTCTTTGTAGCACAGAACTGTTGCATTTCTTTCCAGGAGGTGTTCAATGTTGCCGATAGATATAACCTGTAATTTTTTTTATCCATTTCTCCATAACTGGCAACATAATAGTAGCCATGCTCCCTGTTTCAGTGTATCTCTGTTTCTGTGTATCTCTAAGCATGCAGCTGCTGCCACCCTGCAAGCTCTGAATAATCCTGCATTCTGGCAGAGCAGCACAGCCGAAAATAATGGCCGGCACATTATCTTAGCTAACAACATATTTCCTTGTCAAGGGCAATTTGGCAATAGGCTTGATGTTAGGAATCATTAACATCATTTGAATAGCATCAGCTCAACACCCCTTCAAAAATGTGCAAGTGCGCACGCACACACACACACACACACACACACACACACACACACATTGCCGACAACAGTGTGGTCTGTGATTGATTAGCACAGTGGCAGTGGTACAATAGCTCGGAGGCGGTGCAATCTTTAAATAGAAGGTATGAAGAAAAAGCGATTCAAGCCAAGAATTCTGATCAGCTGCAAGAAAACTGTTCTGGATGGTGTTCAACTTCTAACGCACAATCCTCACAAGTTTAAAATTTAAAAAATGAACATTTTTTTCCCCTACGCACAAGCTTGTTTCTTACCGTATAATATAGAAAAATGGTCAGCAAGTTTGTTTGGGTGGGTATGAGATTTTATGTCACTGATTTGTTTATATCACTAATGTGCTGCTTATTAGTACTCTTCAAACATTACTTTTGTAAATAAAAGAGGTCCAAAGTCTTAATGACATAAAGCTGGGACATTACCACTTCAGTGATGTTGTTTTAACAATTTTAATCAGCAGTGGGTCAATTGGTGTCACATCAGGTCGCCTGGTGTCACCCTATTTTAGAGTGCCTAGCTGTTATATAAACACACTTACAATTACAAGCATCATTATTTGCTTTGTTTAAGTGAGCTCACACTTTTATTTAACCTATCGGTCATGATTAAAGTCAAGATCGTTTAGACAGAACCACAGTGTAATTACACCATGCTTACGAACACACCTTATGCAGCAGATCGGTAGACATAAAAGCATTTTTGCATTTACAAATAATTATACTCATATTAAATATTAGAAATGTTTTTGCAAATAATAAGTAACATGCGCATATGCGCATATAGAGCTATGAGCAGCATAATTTACATTCCGCTAAAGTTCTTACGTTACACATGGTAAACACTAGGACATCTAACTAGTTACTAACAAAGGAAGTGGAAAATAATGCTTATAGCAAACATATAATGATGCATGAAAATAAAAAGTTTAGAATTAAACTTAGAATTATCATTGTCTTTTGTTACTCGCCAAAACGATAAACAGAATGTACCATGATGTAAACACAATGTGTTTGTTTACCAGCAAACTACACAAGGCACCTATAAATATTAGATGATCCATATTCGCATGTGTACTATCATAAATTTTTTTTTCACATTTTCTGGCAGAAAATATTACCTTTCCAAGTCACACTGAATAGTGACATATTTATTAATGAGACAGGTAGAATCATTTGTTTTCTTGCATTTTAACATTTTCTAGCAATTTATTGCCACATTCACAATTCTTACCAAATAATAACAGAAACGGCTATAACAACTTAAAGTTGGTAGTAGATAGTAAGAGTAAAAAGTGTCGTGATCGCAGCTTTTATCCGTCCAAGATGACAAATTTCACCTGATTCTGGTATGATTAATAGTCAGCACAATTTCACAGATAATGCAAATTTTAAGATCTTGCCTGTGCAATACAATCCTTGAACAATGTGCACTGCAACTCATGTGATTTCAAATAAAACTGCTTAGACAAGTGGAAAATCACATCTCTTCTCTCAGCCATTCCCTCTCCTCCCCTCAGTCATCCACCATTAGGCTTGCACAGTAGCGAAACCTGTTGGCAGTCTAAGCCGCGCCGCTACCTGCTGAAATGTAACTAAGACAAAGCTCCTTTATCTGCCCTGCTAGTCTGCTGTCCTCAGCACACAATTTACTATTCAGTCATTTAACAGATGCTCTTATCCAGACAAAGACATAATAAGTGCATTCGAATGTGGAGGTAGTCTCATTTTTCTACCGTGTGCTCTTAGCTTTGTCACATGTGAAAGACGCGAGGCGGCGTTGCTGGAGGTCACAGGACACCTGTCTGGATGGCAGACTGCAGAGACGACTTACTTTATGACTCCCACTTTGAATTTGTCCCCCTCCCCGTCACTCTGACTCTTCCTCGCTCTCATTCTAGCCGGATTTCTCATTTCCTATGTTTTTTCTGCACACCACATTGCATTTTGAAGGTGAATCCCATAAATACTGAAATTACTTTGGAGGATAAATTACTCAGGAAGGAATTTTTTAGGGCTGATTATCATTGCATATAGTCCCTTGTTTCACTCTGCACTGAAAGTATCCACCAGTGGAGATTCATACATGCACACAAGGTGAACAGTCTATTTTATTTTTAAAATATATTAACGTGAAACAAAGGACAAATGAAGGATTTGAAAAGATGCTGATTTTTTTTAATCCCTTTGAAATGTATATTTCCAGATTTGCTCCCCACGTCTCATGGTATAATATCGTCTCAATTTTTATCTTAGAAAACAGGCCTGGAAAATTAATCTGCTGAAGACTCTTGACAGGGTCATGTCCAGACCCAACCACATTCCCAGCAGGTGCTCATTTTATCCCAGTCTGCGACGTGTGTGCAATATATGTGTGAGTGCATTTCCCATGTCTTCCACTGTGTTTCCAGTTCTTGAGCTTTCAGTATTTTCAGTATTGCATTTCTTGGCTACCGTATTTAATTGCACTCTGCTTTACCTTAATTTGACGTTTACTTCCAGTGGCAGTTGCACTGTTGACTAAAAATTGGACAATTAAAAATCGCCAAAGTGGTGAGGCAGGAAATGTAATATTATGTTAATTACAAGACAAAATATCCAGTAAACATACTTTTTTGCCTCTTTTTGAACGCGATTAACTAAAAGCATGGCAAAGCAAGCAACTAACAAGTCTTGTCTATCAAAGCAGTCCAGTAAATTAAGCTCAAACACACTGCAAATGTAAGACAGTTTGTTAAAAAATGCTGCTGCTGCTGGACAGAAATGACAGGCACATTGCCTTTGGAAGGATAAATTCAGTGTCGGAAGAAAAACATCATGCTATCGTGATAAGGTTTCAATTTTACACTAGAGCTGGAATAGAGATTGAGAAGCAAGTGGTGATGAGGTAGAGGAGGTAATAATTCACATAGTCACAATCGCTAACAGTGTTGCATTGTCACTTCTTATTTTAGTTGTTTGGACATGGCGGCACGGCCTGATAGCTTAAAGGTCTAGCAAAGCTCACTGGTGTTCTTTATGTCATCCTCCACTGTTCAGCTGAAAACGTAAGTGGGTGTGGCATTTCGGGAACAGGTTATACATTTAGTTGATCGTTCTTACCAGTGAACAAAACTCCCAAATATTCTCAGATTTTAGAAAACCCTCTCTTTTTGTCATCGATTGGGCCGACTATCTTCAACACTAAATGGCGAATGGTTCTTTTTGCATACTTTGAAGGGCAAAGTTCAATTGTTTCACCTCTGACAAATCGACATATCACTTGCGTGTCATTGCACATTTATAACAGTGAACAAAAATAAATCTCATGTAAGTTACTGAAATATGGATGTCCTCCCTCGCTTGTCATCAATCAGTCAAGAGGGATCCATTTCAAGAAACAGTTTTGAGCCAGTGCAAATCAAAAGTGCTGTTTGATTGGTTCTGGGCCAAGCTCTCCTTTCCCACACACATCACACCTTAGCACCAGCAACACCCCCTACACACTGCCTCTCCCAAGCATGCCAGTACTAAGCAGTGCTTTCACCATACAGAGGAATGAAGGGCCAAGCAGCAACTAGAGCAGCGGGGGCACAACCTGTCAGGGAAGTCTGCTGCCAAGCCTCAAATAACACTCGGAGTTAGCCTTGACTGAAAGTCACTTTCAAAGTTTATCTTACTATTGCAAGGCCAATACGGGGGTGAACTGTATACAGAAAGCAGCTCAAGATTTTTCTTAGGAATTTTCTTTGATAATGGGTTAAATGTGCATGGTGAGTCATTGGTGAACACGAATCAGGTTTAAACTAATTACAGGGAATTGTGTGTCCAAGTAAAAGTCATGGGATCACCACATTACAAATTTCATAGCAATTCACCCAAAAGTTGAGATATTGTACTATAACATCCTAACATGGAGCAGTTTTTAAAAAATGCAGCTAAAAACAAGCAAACCCGCACTAAAAAGTAGAATTATGGTATAATTAACCCAATTTGCACTTAATATAGCTTCCTCCACGCCTTGATGGTGCACACTACTTCTACAGTTCATCAAGTCTGCTAATCACTCCTCCTCTAACGCCTTTTTCCTTCCTTCTGGCGTCAACCATGAGAATGTGAGGAATCTCACTTCGATTCCACTTGTAATTGCAATGACCAGAAAACCACGACTAAGTCATTAATCAAACTCACTCCGCTGGAGGTTTGATTGAATTTCATCATTTCCCGCAGTCGGAGAGGTTCTGTAGGTCAGTACGCCTGATATTTGCGTGACAGTGTAAGTCAAATCTCTGGCTATGCAAAAAAGAAGCATGAACTCCAATCTTCTAGTTTCTCCCCTCTGTGTTTACTGCCTGGTCGAAATATGAACTGATAATATGAACCTAGCATGCAGTCCTTCCAGTTATTAATATTACAAAAAGATTATGTTAAACTGAAGCAATCCTGGGCAATATCACAGAACCACTGCTGTAAGTTATACGTAATGGAGAAATAAACACGTCCACGATTACATAGTGTTTCACAAATATGCTTTGAATATCAATATATCAACATGCTATGTTAGCAGAAATAATTTCTGCATAAACCCGAGCAGACCGGAGCCTGCAACTGCCTCTAAAATAAACCCAGGGAGTGTTTTTATTACCCAGTTTGCTTTTTAGATGATTTTCATATACCGCTGATGTTCCCACCTTCCACTCACATAGAAGGGCGGTGTCCTGATATACCAATTACATTGCTGTGAAGCACACTGTGTGTCATTACATAAGCAAGACAGAGAAAGTTTTTGATATACTGTATGCAATTGCGCTTCTATCATTACAGCAAATATTTGTAGCGTTATCTTTCTTTGTTTAACTTGTTGGGGTGGCAAGACGAAGAGAAATTATAGTAGCAGAAACACAATATCCTCGTTCATCTCTCATTTTTCTCCGTCACATCACAGCAACGTAGCGCTCATCATCCTCTTAATTAGCTGTCATAATATGGCCATGAGGAGTTCCAGAAAAGGCGCTTCCCTCGACGCAGGAGAACAGAGAAAAGAGGAAGCGCGGTTTCTAGGATATTTCACAAGTGTTCATAGCCTCTTTTAAGGCCACGGTCCTCTTGGGTGTTGGCTGAATCTATCCGAACTGGAAATGGAAGAGGCGAAAAGGTGACGCTTCACCAGACACACAATACATCATACGTGACAGATGTCTGCCCATGTCCCAGTGCCAATAGTCTCTTCCTAAGCTATTAGTTGCTCTTACAGTCGAGCTCAGAGCTCAATCATATGACGAGAAAAGACCAACGTATCTGCATTTTGTCAGTGCTTTTATAATTTTATAATTTCTACAGTTGTTGACATGACATTAGTAAACTTAACCAATATATATGGCTTAAATAGTAATGTCTTAGTCTGCAAATTAAAAAATGGTAGTCAAGTTTGTACAATCAATGGAGCGTCTTCAGGGTGTCTGTCAGAATTCGCAGTTCAGTATATGCAAATAATGGGACTATTCAGGGACACTGGCCAAGAACTTAATAAGGATGTCTAATTTTCAATTCAATTTGAACAACAGCTTGCCTTTTAGAGGATTGTCAATCTCTTTCCTGGTATGTGTTTTACATAGTGTGTCTATCTGCTCCTAGAATAGAGTTATATTTCCTACCGTATGTTTTTCCCCTTTTTGTGAATTCCCATCTTTGTCAAACATCTACTGTCAATAAATATATTTATAACATAAGAAAATATGACAATATACATTTTGAACTGCCAATTGATGCAGCTGAAAACGTTTTTAATTGGAATAGAAGCATAATGGAGAAATGATAAAGCAATGCAACACAAATCACATTATTTAAAAGCTGGAATAAAATGACTGGATTTATGTCTGGTGTATTTTAATAAAACACAGACCTCAAGATATATGTCTATATATGTGTCTCTGCTGTTTTTTTTTTTTTTTTTGCCCCTTGTGCAGGTGCTGAGATTCACATGTCTGAAGTCTCTCCATTACTGGGTTCAGCCCATTTTTTCTGCCTCATTTACAGCCTGATTGGAGTTTGGGCAGCAGCAGAAGCCAGGCTCTAATTGTCTCTCATAATGAATTAGTGTAATAATTAGTAACAAGGCTAACCTTCTTATTGCACAAAGCTGGAGTATGTAGCCCTCTACTTTTTGAGGTATTTGTATAATTTGGGAGTCTGTGTGTGTGCATGTGCGTGCTAGTCAAATGTGTTTTTTTGCTGAGTGCTTTTGCATAATTTTCTGTCTCATCAGTAATTGTTGCTAATGAGATGTCTAGTGCTAGTGGATTTAGCACTTGCACATATTCTACCCTGAATTTCTCTTTTTTGGCTCCATTTAGCCAGTGACACCAGTGCTATGCTAGAAAACCCTCCCATGTTACATTAAATTACATTACATTCATTTAAGCAACAATAAGTGCATTCACTTCAGTGGCATGTTCACTGGCCTTCGTAGTGAGTAACCACACCTCAAACTAAAGGCAACGTACCATTGTTGAGTTGAGCTGTTTACTCATTAGTCCTGCATATAGGGAGCAGTTTTCTTTTTGTAGCTACCGTTAATTGTGGAAAAGGCAACGAGCCAACAAAAGACAGACAAAGAAACAGTTTTATATGTTTTCCTGACCTACTATTCAGCTGTAAAACAAACAGGATCTGTCTCCCTGTCATTTATACTGAAACCATGCTCCATAGTTTCCCAAGGAATAATATTATCATCAGTGTACATTTGAATGAGAATTCACCAGTACAGTGCATGCTTCGTAAATCTCAGTTTATAGTGTTCAATGAGGCACTAACTTGACACAACACAGTTTGAATCTAAGGATGTGCAAGTGCCATCACAGGTTTGTAGAATAAGGTTATTGCCTTGGTTTTAAAATACATATTCCCAATATTTTATTAGGTTTTGTCTCATTCAAAAATAATATTATCCAATAAATACCTGTGTCAAATCTGCTCCAGAATATAAAAAATATATTATTATTACAAATAGTATGTTGTGTTGTGAGACAATCCTCCAGCGCTAGCTCATTCCTCTAATAAACCGCAGATGACAGGTTCCCTGTTGACCTGCAGTTAGCAACGGCAATATTTTACTAACTGATATTAAGAACTGTACTATTAAAAGTTTCTTTGTTTAACAGAAGTCCCTTGCTTTAAGCCAGCTGTCAACTCTGAATTTGGTATTAAATTTACTGATTAAAGAGAAGTAATGAAAATAGAAAGATTTCAAAGAACTAAAACTGCAGTCTTTCATCTAGATTACTGTTTTGTTCATTATTTAAGCGGCACAACTGTTTTATCTATTCACTGGTGTTAACTAAGAGACATAACATTAAATTGGAAATTTGTTGAAGCAAAAACAAACTGAACAACTGACTCTCATTTTTGCTTTCTTTCTTAGGAGACACTTCATATAACTACATCACTTAGGGCCGCTTGCTGTGTGTTGTAGCATATGGATGCAATATTGGCCATAGCACATGGTAGGAACTGTATGTATAATTGTATACTATGCAATTACTCTCCAGCTGAACAGGCAGCTGATGCAATTGCATCCTAGTTATGTTCATAAAAACATATTCATCCAAACCGTCTTCATGAATAATTGATGTGTTGATGTTGGAATTGGAGTAAATCACGTCTGTATAAGAGGTACTCTTACACGGACGTGATTTACTCCAATTTCAAGAAAGAAAGAAAGAATAAAAGAAAGAAAGAAAGAACGCTGTGTGCTTGGCATAGAGATTGTGTTTTTCCTTCACATACTTACGTCAGCATCTTGATGCTACTTCCATGTTTCAACAATGAATTTTCTGTTTTACTTTTGAACTCCTCCTTCCTTGTTCCCTCTCTTAACTCGTGCATGCATTCTGACAGTGCTTGTGCCACTTTACAATGAACAAACAAAAAACAACAAACACAGGACTCACAGAGAATAACCTGCAGTTCACCATTTTTACTGCACCCATAATCACAACTTAAGTTTGGCTTCCAGATACTCAGTCAAAACTTGCTGAGGCCTGTGAAACACTGAGCAAACCTTTTGATTAACTGGCTAGTCTTTCTCTGAACTCTCCCTAACCCCTAGCCCTAACCCTCTGGCCAAGACCTTTTGTTTGAGACAGGGTGGCTGGCTTCAGCCTGCATTTTAATGTGAGGACTATCAAATCACAAGGGTCTCTGCATTGAAATGTTACTCTTCGACTGGAACAGACGTGGTTTAGACAACTAGTACAGAAATGAAGCTTTTGTTTTACTAGTTCAACATATGTGGCATGAATTTAAATTTACCTACACAAGAAACTACATCTAAATTGAAGACAGCAAATTTACCATCTTGTTTGTATGACTGTCTTCACATGGGTTAAGTCACCGTCCATTTAGATTTTCCAGTTGTATCTGTATTTTCTATTTGTATTTTACGCTGCACAAAATTTATCAAAGTTATGAGGTATAAAGGTGACATTTGTTAGAATTTTATAAGAGCAACAATAATTGAGATAAATATGTCTTTGCAACTTTGGCTTTATATGACTTAGAAAGAAAATCTGATGAAATGTTCATCCCCCTTGCCTTTTAGAAATGCTGACTGGTCAAACAGATATCACTCCAACTTGCAGATAATAAATTTGAATATATAAAATTAATGTAATCAGAATGTGCCTAAAATGTGTTAATATAATGCGTTTCACACAACCTTAAAATCATCAATAGCAGCCAGGAGAAAGCAGCCTGTCTTTCGATGGCTGAGCTATTTTATTGCCACACGATTTGTGTATTCATCACTAGCGACAGTTAATCATCAAGGTAATAAAGAGATCACTGTTAAGGCTAGAGTCAGAGCAAGTTAGTTATTACTTGAATTAATGGCTTCACACTAAGGAAACTTTGCCAAGGCCAACACCAGAGAACAATACAGTCGTTCAGAGCCACATCCACTGTGGAGACTATCATACAAAGCTCAAGATGATGAAACCAGCTGTGCTAACAGATGTTCATGTGGAATCTTGTGTCTGGGTTCAGTATGGGGATACCAGGGGGAATCTCTTTGTATATGATGGTAATTGGTCTATCCTCCTGTCCCGCTCCACACAGTCTTATTCAGAGTTTTCTTCAACACTTTGATTACTTTATTTAGCATGATTAATGACTGATCATTAAATTATATTAATCACCTCATAAATATCAATGACAGTCAGCAGGTGGATGAACTGTTAAGTTTTTATCTAGTTTAATAGTGTTACATTTTGGTAAAGGTTTATATATTGAATCTATACAATTCCAAGATTTCTATAAAATCTATAAAATTCCAAGTTTTAACTTGAATAATTTTGTATTTTTCCCTCTAACTTTTGAGAGTTGTGCTTATGACAGCCTCTTGTACCCTAGAGAATAAACTGGGAAGAAAAACAAAAATAAGTTTAAAATATCAAAGACAAGACATTTTGGACTATTTCTGGATCTTTGTCAACAGACAGCATCGCCTGCCAAAATGGGGCACTGTACCTGTGACTGACTTAACCACACAAAATATCTAAAGTAATTATTTTTGAGTAAATGCTGAATTATTGATTTTGAATACTATATACAAGTCATCTTTTAATGTACCCAGAATTACTCATAATCATGTGTATAGCATGATAAATACTAAAATAAATTAACTGACGTGGATAATTCAAAAATTGTTTGCCTACGTAATGAAATGCAAACACTGCTGAACTACTAATCTGCATTTTCACAAGTCTATATTTGTAGAGGAGAGGAAATCAAAATAGATTCATGTGGAGTAATAGGGTTAAGCTAATTCTATAAATCTGGCAGACAAAACATGCATTCAGACAGGAAACTACAGACACAAGCAGCCTGAACAGAGGCTATTCCCAAGGTGCATTGTTTACTTGAGGTTGAGCTGCAGCAGCCGAGCTTTGTTCATAAAATTACTCAAAATAACCAATTACCCATCTTTTGCAGTGTATAGAACCATCTGCAAACCCAAGAGGATCCCTCTAATCCTGACAATGACAGAGAAAACTCACATCCCAAAGTCTAAATATAGGGGTTTTTTTTATCCTCCTGTTTTTCTTCTGATTTTCAGAGTTCGTCTGATTTGGTCTATGTGTCTTTATGTCAGTCAGCCTCTACATCTGCCAGTCCGTTTTTATGTCTGCATAGCTGTCAAATCAAAGGCAAACACATAATGTACACACATTGGCAGCGATAGACAGAAGACTTGGAGTATGAATGCAAACACAATAAAGCAGAAGCAATACAGACCAACACAACAACAAAATGTTACAGCTGTTGTGTTGAGGAATGTAGTGACTCAGAAATGAAAAGTAAAAGGTGTGGTTGAATGAACCCTCTGGTGTAATTATTGTTCTATGGACGCTCTGTTTCATGTTTTTAATTTTACATGAGACAGTAATTCATTTTGTACATTTAAGGAATGCAAGAGCCCCTACATATTCAGATCAAACAATGATCAATTTATGCATATGCAGGTATATGCCTGTTATTGTGGCTGTGGCTGAAAAGGAGGGCATCTGTTTACATGTGTTAGCCATCTGTAGCGGCTCATAAAATCTTATCGAAAGAGAAAAAGAGTAAAAAGTCAACTGAAACAAAGTATCTGTATTCATTACTGGTAACATTAAAATTATGTATGGCAGTAGGCAATAAACTATGAGGTATTTACATTCTATATATGAGATCATAGTTTCAAGAACTTGAAACATATATATATAAAACTTGAAAGGGAAAAAAAAAATATATATATATATAGAAAAAAAAAAAAAATATATATATATATATATATATATGTGTGTGTGTGTGTGTGTGTGTGTGTGTGTGTGTGTGTGTGTGTGTGTGTGTGTGTGTGTAGCTTCAACTTTAGGGGTCCTGGTGTAAAAGATATAGCTGACACAAGAGCATTATTGTTATTCATCAGACTACATACAGTATGATGTTTAATTCCTTAATGGACATATGCCCCTGTGCCAGAATATGATCGCCACAGGACAATTTTAAATACATTTCAATTAATAACATCAACAGTTGTGATGTTGCAATTGTGAATAAATATTCCATTGCATTGTACACTGAGGTAATATATTCGCCTACCTCTGAACTCATAATATTATTATTTATTGAATTATAATTAGTTAGAGATTGGATTACAAAACCTCTGGTCTCAAGGTTTGCATTTGATTATGATTCTTACAGTCCCCATTGGGTTAGATCGTCTGATAGGTTAATAGAGATGGACTAAGAGACAGGAGATACTGGAGTTTAAATGATTTAGCAGTTAAATGAACAGTTGACTGATATTAATTAGCAACTGTAACTGATTCATTGTTTCATTTATTTTTCAAATGGCAATGGTAATTTGATACTATTTCTGATATTTGACAGACTGACTAAACATCCTACGCATTCATAGATTGGAAAAATTGTAGAGGCCAAATGAAAATGTACAATGAAATTAACATTTTTCTTGAATGAAAAAAGGGTTACGTTTATTTTGTTGATTACATATAATTTTGCGATTATGTAGGATATGAAAAAGATCTGAAAGCTATATTTCTATTAGCAGGCCGAAGTTTTTAAAATGAGAAAAAGAGGAATGGAATCCTCACAACGATAGAAACTGTTTTGGCATATCTAGCAAACCACGAGAGAATAGCACGAATTAACAAACTTCACTTCTAACGCTCCCAGTAGACATGTAAGGTAGCATCACATTTTCAGTCTACATATCATGTAAATGTGATGGATGGCCCTGGAGAGGGAGATGGGGGAATTAAGAGAAACAGAGACATACAGCATGTTGAAATTAAGATGAAAATTGGGACGAAACGCAGGAATGGGGTGGGTGGATTGGACATGGTGCTGATAGAATTCCACTGGGCAACCTTCTAATTAGTTCTGCTAGCCTGAGGCAGTGAATTGCCATTGGCCTTGTAGCATACAGAGTTCCTGCATGGCCTCTAACAGAATGATTGACTGCTCTGGCAAAGAAACTGATGATAGCTATCATAAGCACAGCACTTGCATTTAATTACCCCGGGGTTTACAATGCATGATAAATACCCACATGCATAAAGATCGATAATTGGCATTCACAGTTTAGAATATTAACTATCAGACCTCCTTGTGAGCTTTCATATGAGTCAGCCTCACTGACACGCAGAATTCATGCACTAGGTTCCTTGTCCTGGCATATGAATCTGTCCAGGCAATGTGAATCAACCAAACCTGCATCAAGACCATTTAGTGAATCACAACTGTTACTCCGAAGATGTGTGTTATGTACTACTAATGTTGTTGGCTTCAAAGTGTCATGGAAATGGACTGTTTTGTTGAATGTGGTGATTTTCTTTCATGAGCTCGTGATTATTTCATTTCACAATGTGAAAGAAAACAGGAATGTGCCTGCAACTATCTTCCTTTGTGCTGCTCCTTAATTGGCCAGCAAGGGAAATCAGCCATTGAAATGGTGTCACGGTAAATGTGTGCTATCCCAATGAGCAAGTGATAAGGGTACCTTGTCAGGGGCCATGGAAAGCAGCATCTTTAAAAAGCTCCTGGGTTTTTTTTTTTTTTTTTTGGTGGAGGAACGACTATGCAATTATATGGATGGCTATAAGGAAAAGAGTGAAAGAATATCATGCTTCATGATGCCTACCATCTAATTATCTAAGAAAAATCAGGGATAATGATATAATGATCATGTTGGTATGAGTGCAAATTCCTCTCTTGTCTTTGGTCTTTCCCTTTCCAGTCATACCAGAATTACAAAACCAGAAATGAGCTTGAACAATAACACAACCCTAAATACAATCACGGAGGCCAAATATGTGGTAAAAGTCAACGTATGTAGCTTTCATTATCCAAATGATGTGAATTCATCTGCCATCACTTCAACTGTTCCTCTTATATGATGTGGCCTCATTATTTCAGATTATATTCACACCTCTCAGCATTGTTTTCACACGTGTTATTTTTCTGTCCTCCATTTTTGTCTGACAAGTCATTCAACAGGGCATGGGAATTTTCAGAGGATTGCATGAAGAATTGTGTTGGTGCTGCGTTTCTTATAATATATTAATTCAGAAGGTGATTTGTCTTAGCTAGTAACATCAGTTTCTTGCAGAAATAGGAATTACTGCAATTCATAACAATTCAAGACAGCTTTTCGTTGAGGTTATTCCTGAATCCTACTTGGCATCAAGTACACATAAGACCACTATCTTTTTTTTTCTGTATTGTCTCAAAATATACTGACACAAACCAGGGATGTGTAGATGTCAAACAAAATATAGATATCAGACCGAGTATGACAGAACTGGTCTCAATTAAGTCTCAGATTTCTTTGAACTGTTCTAACAACAAGGAGATACGCCCTCAAAGAGTAACAGCTCAGCACAACCGTTTTTCTCTGTCTTTCATAATCCTAATCACTTACAGTGAGTCTGAAGTTCAGTGGCCTTATATGTATTCACTGCTCTAGCTCTAGTGCTCTAGTGATAGTTATGGAAAATGCAAGGAGGTCTAGACTTGATTGTCCACTCGTCTCTCACTGTGAAGTGTTGATGGCTTTGGACACACGATTGGATAAGGAGTCAGCGCAGAAAACACTTTAATCAGTTCTGGCCACATTCTCTAACTTAACTCTCATTAAAGTTGGCAAGTGACATTTAACTACTACACCCAGGGACTTGCAATGCAAATAAATGACAACTTCCGCATTGGAATTATTATGGCCCATCTTATTCTACTTTTAATGACTCATTCTAGTTTTCAAAGTCACCCCTTCAGGAAGAGGAAGGCTTGGCTGCTCCTACAAGCCCAGATAATAGGGAGCAACTGATGTCAACTCAGCTGCGGAGGGATTCTCAGCAGTGAGTCGAGGGAGAAGCTAAAAGCTCAGTCATTTACTTCAACTCCTCCACTTTTCCCTCTTCCAAACAGGCTATATGCGGGCCCATTTGGATGTTTTCATGCTACATTTCATACTGGGGTCCCTCTCTAATCTCCAGGCCCAAATAATGAGGAGGTAATGAAAAGTTAATCCACACAGCCCAACTCCACCAAGCCTTTAGCGAAGGCTGCTTTTAACTCCAGTTCTCATTAACTTTTAAAACATGAGCCATTAACAACAGGTTGGTAGACTAACCATCGGCTGGCCTTCGACGCACTCAACCACTCACTGTGTCTGAACTGAAATTCACTAACCTAATTGGAAGTGACCCAAATTAGGATACAGTCTGGATTTTCTGAAGCTAAGGTGTCATTGTATTGATTTCTCCTCAGGATTCTCCTGTTCATGAAGGGGTTATGTTGGACACAAAGCCCAGGAGGTGATTTCTGACATTTCTGTGCCTGAGGATGCACCTGAGCACAGTTTAACTTAACAGTTGGTCATAAACCATTGGCTTTACCATCGTAAATTACAGTATCTCTAGAAAGTGGAATTTCAAATATATTCTCTAACCTGCAGGTTAATTTCCCTTTCTCAAAGCAGATTGATTGTTGTGCACGCACTCCATTTTCATTAAGGAAATTATAAATGATTTAAGAGGATGATTAAAAATGAATCACAACCAACACACATCATAAGCTTAAGGGGGAGGTCTGGTTATCTGAAAGAGACACTGCCACCTCCCACCTCTGAAGAATTCGATGTTGCTTCCAATAAGAACCGCCACTGTTGTCTCCCTCCCTATTTATGACAAGACTGGGCCATAAACCATGTGTGACTGAACCGACAATAAATAGTGATTTGATTACAGACGGTTAATGCAAGGGCAAACAAGTGAGTAAATTTCAAATTCCTGGAGCTTTCTTGACAGCTCTCAACTGATTACCAATTCATCATTTTTGTGCTGTGATGACAGATAGTTATATAGCACTGTTGCTCTGGAGAATGAGAATGAGGTTAATGAATGTGGATCAGGCTAATTCCTCTGTCCTTGCCAGGCCGCAGACCTATAAAATACCCATGCAGACATACAGATCTGCATTAATGAGATGGCTTGTTGCAAAACGTAAACCTTCATAGTCATCATGGGCCACTGAGCCAGAATAAAAGAGCACGCGGGTGTCCTCCTTTGTTGTAATTAACTAAAATAGTTGAAAGGTTTGATGACTGTCATGTACAAATGTATGATTTAAAATGTATGTGAAAGGAAATACCATAGACTCTACATACATTATACAGGCTATACTGGTAATAAAAATAGTGGTAATAATAAAAATAATAAAGAATGGTTGTTGTTATAGTATAGTAGACTATCTTTTGTTGAGATACAGCTAGCTGATGTGTCCATTGCAAAGTTTTAAGACTAAAGTACTGTATATCGGTAAAATATTGTACAAAACTATTGGAATGTAAGGTGTTAATGTTTAAAGTCCCAAATTCCCATGCTGTAATAGAGAATCACTAAGTGAAGAAAGTTTAGTTGCTTATAACCCCTTCCTCTGCTGGCAGACGTTTATCTGCTGTCACACTAAGAAGTAGCGTATTCCAGTTTCTATTACAGTGTAGACATCCGTCTGGAAGGGGAGCAATGATATTTGATGCATTTCCTCATGATTTAAGGCAGATTCAGAAACTAATTCATGGACTTGCTCTGTAATTGCATAAGCGTGCTTCCGCATACAAAGTCCCGCAATGAGTAATAGCCAATGTGCACTGCCACGATGCTGGTACCAGACAGTCAATTTTACATAGTTAAAAATCAATTTATGGATCTTTAACTTAACTGTGTATATAGTGATGACTCGTGCCTGAAGGATCAATTTAATCCCAGTACAAACCTTTCCTAATGAGACCAGAACACAAACTCTGGTTCCTGTGTTTTTTTAAACACAGTTTCAATTAGATGTATGTCATTAAAGTTTTTATGTCATTAAAAACTTTATTAATTTGAATCATTAATAATTAGTTCTAACCATTAATCATCACAAAAGTCAATACTTATCTCTTGCAGCAATGATTACAGCCTAGAGACTATTTTCATATACACCAATCAAGCACTATCACACTAAATCTGACCTTTCACCTTTTACTGTATTAAGCATTTATATATTTAAATTTAAAGATTACTCCAAACTATTAAAAACAAACAGAAATGATTAATTTCAACTAAAAGAACAAGGTGCAGCGATACAAATATCTCCTTTAAACTTATTTCAGACTCTAATGGGAGAGAGCAACCAGTTGGCAAGATTTCAAGATTTGCTGAATCTCAATTTTACACTGAAATTAGCTGAGTCTTGGGAGAAGAAAACAGACATGATTCAGCAGAATGTGGCTTTCTCGATCGGAAAAAGGTTTGGACGTCGACCAAAAGTGCGACAGCCACATGCAATATGCAAACCACATAATATGAACTAGGTCACAAATGACAACAATCCAGTATATAGAACAATATGTCATTAGGCAGCATATGGAGACCACAAGTTTACATTAATGTATGATGATAATATAGTGCTGGCAGAGCAGGCCGGATCGAGGGCTGAATGCAAACCACCAAGATCTTTAGAGGCTCTGAATAAGCCCTGAAGCAAAACCTCAGTTCTCTCTTTGAAATAGGAGGAAGGAAGCCATTCATCTGCATGATGGCGCAAGACAAAAGCATTTGCCATGTATGACAGCTAAAGGCTTTTCGTCAGATTGTTTAGTTATGTGGCTAAACAAAATAAAACTAAGAGGTCATGAACATTTTCTAACCAGCTGTCAGCTCAGTAACCATAGTGCTGCTGAGTAAACAGACATTACTGGAAAGGCTTGATCTCTATGGTTAGTGTGGAGGCTGAGGGGAAGGAATTACCAGAGGGCTAATAGAACGGAGTTTGCCTCACTCTCCATGATTAATTAATTATCATTTTCTGCTTGATGGCTCTCTGAGGGCAATGGTACTTTGCTGCTGATGCACTGTCAGCATTTGAAGCTTATTACTGCGCTAACCCGTGTAAACCATATAGCACACTCTCCCAGTTACTTCAAATTACATAGTCATAATTTCATAGTGAAAATGTAATTGGCACATTCATTACACTCTTTATTAAAACAATTCATACAACATATGCAATTACAGCAATGGTGGACATGCTATAGTGAGACACATATTTAATAAGAATAATTTTGTACTAGTACTTCCACTTGCTGGTCCTCTCTGTCTTTGCATATATGGGTTTCATCACTGTTCAAGTCTTGACAGTGTCTCTCTAAAGGCTGGGCTTAAGAGTATTCCCCTAATTGTGCATTGAGCAGAGCAATTAATTTAGAGAAAAATAATTTTGAGTGAGAACAGATAAAACATCAGCTGGGATTTAACTTTCAAAAGTGTAATTACAAAAATTGAAAAAAACAATAGCGATTCTTTTTCTTTTTTGCTTAGACCGAGCAGTTGGAGCACATTTGTTATAGAATAAATATTTACTTTAAATTTAGTTGATATGAATAAACAGATTTAGATAAGTTGACAGTTCTTGCGTCATAGCAACTGTTAATCCTTTGATATTTTGAAAGTAAATATCAGATACGGGACATGGCAGTCTAACTAAATCAAGGCTGTTTGTAATTTTATGCAGTGTTTGTCTGCACATATTTTTTACTGCAGACCAGTCAGATGAAGCCCTCATTGAGGACTTGGCACATCTAACAGACCAGATGAAATATTGGAAAACTTTCTACTGACCAGATTGAAAGCTGCGCATGCATTCGTTCATGTATTCCCAATGGGGGCACTTTGGCACATAAAAGCCATTCTTGTAACAACCTAATTTGGGTCATTTCCCTGCTCCCGTCATTTAAACAAGCTAACAGGCCCACTGGGGTCTGGACACAAGAGCTTCACTGTTACACAACATATAAAATCCGTCTCCTATTTGTTGTTGATGGCACAATGTGCCTAAAATAACATGAATGACGAATTCAGCGCTCATATTTTTAAAAAAACAAATCAAGTCAAAGTCAAAATTGAGTCAAAGCCACAATTAATAAAGCATGACTATATAGTAACATGTAACAGCAGCCAATAGAAATTTGAACACTGGGAAACATGTCTCCCCCACAGTCCCAAACACATAAATGTGAAAGACCTACGTGCCTATCGCACGTCTGTTGCCAAGTGGCACCAAGCACGACAAATTTCTTTGCTAGTGCCAGACTGTTGTCATTTTCCCATCAGCATCCCAACTGTTTGAATATCAAATCCACTTTGAGTGCTAAGGCGTGTCAGTCGTGTCAAAATGAGGTGTGGTCAGGCACATTATTGCCACATTGCAATCTTGAGGCGACAGAAAACAATTGTGCAACTGACCAACAAGCACCTGGTCTGAAGTCAATAGCGCAATATATCACTTTTACTGACGTGTACATCTGGCTTGGTGACCTTTGTTTTCCTGCCATTAAACTAATAAAATGGCTTTGAACAAGGCCTAAATGCACTTGCACAGAAATAAATGAACAGGTCTCACGTCAAGTATATTCATTGTAAAAGCTTGAGCTTGAATATATAGGGCATCCAGATAAGCATATCCTTTTCTTTAAGGCAAACAAACGTCCCTCCAGGAACAAAGTATCAAAGTAAACAGTATGTATGAGGCAGACTACTACTTTTATCAAGAGAGAAAAAAGCCTATACAACAAAGAGTGACCCACAACCACGCTGCTGCTCTCAGCCCTCCCCAGGAGCCATACCTAGTGTTGGCTGTAATAGCATTTCCAAGTTTTAGTTATTTCATCCTTTCAGGTTGGAGATTCTCCAATTCCCAGATTATTTATACGATTAAATCTCATTCTCTCTAAATTTTTCTTTATACCCCAGACGGAATTTAATGATGCGCACTTCTTTCTTCTTCCAAAATAAAAGCAGTTCAACGGTCTCCGAGATATGAGGCACTGTCGACGTACTTTCCTGCTTCACTGCCATTCAAATATTCCATCTCCTTTTGCCAGAACAATTGCAAATAATAGAAATACTCCTATCAAGTAGTTCTGCAAATTGGGAGACAGGGCACTTGTATATTATATCTAACTTTTAAAATGTATACAATTGAGTGATGATGTGAGATTGATGCCACAGCTCTGACAAGGAGAGTCCTTACAGTGCAGAGATGAACTGCCTCGGGAGATTGTGTGGCTGGCATTTTTTAACTGCAAGTTCCACCAGCAGAGAACAGCTCTTCGACACAATTACAGCATCCACACATCACTTTTTGTAAACAAATACACCATCGATCACCATGAATTCCACCAGACAGTGATGATGACCATGTACGTACTGTTGCTGTGACGCCCGGTTTCAATGAAAACAAAAGCTCAGCAGTTCTTCATTTTATGTGGGACAGTCAGTCTCACTTACTCTGCCAACCTTCAGTGAATTCTGGCAGCTACAGCAGATTTATGTTTCACAACTGAAGCAGCATACAGAGAGCTTATGATGAAACAATTTACTATTAGCTTAAGAAGTGCACTGCAGTTGTGTAAAACATCCCAGAGTGGATGGGAAAATACTGTATTTCTTTTCTGTGAATGCAAAGTATGTTGAACAAGTGGTGTGATAAAGGACTCTTTGTTGTCTATTATTTGTAAAGTTGTTGATCACACTCGTGGTACTTTTAATGCAGTGGTCTTCACAACCATCCCTGTGCGGTCTGCTATATGTGTGTCAGAGTGGAGACCATGAAGGACACAAAATGTAGTAGAGAACACTGAGCTTCTCTTATATATATTATCTTACACATCATATCATATCATACCATATCCTTATAATATATTATTATATATATTATTGTTATATTATATCTAATAATGATATCGTCAAACTGCGAATGGAATACTTTAATGTATTTTGTTCTAATGACAGACAATGGCTTTGGGCTAACTGACATAGATCAATATTTGCAAAAACCCATTACTGAAATCTTATGATCATTTGGCTAATATTATAAAAGAGGACAAAAAAGGTGAATGTGCACATAAGACATGCTAACAATTCAAGATGCATAAGAAGAAGGTAAAAGCTAGTATGAAGCTTTCACTTCAGCAAATCAAGAGCAGCAGGTGAGACTGTGCTAATTGACTCCTGGATGAAAAAAAAACACTATAATGAGTGCAATATAATTACCTGCTGAAATAAGCAAAGAGCAAGAGGGTGAAAATGTGGTTGAGATGCACTAAGAGCTCCAGTCTCATAGGACACCAAGTATATGGAGAGATAAGCATTTTGTACTAGGAGAGGACTATCAAAACACTATGGCACAAAAAATGATTTTGATAATTAAATTATTAATTATTAAATGAATACTAAACATCAATTTCTCCGTAGAGTGAAATCCCACTATAAGGACAAATTAAGTCTTTAGAGTCAAACAGAAAGCCTCAGAGCAATTACATGACTAAGTCCAAATCTCAGACCCTTGATATTTTCGAGCAACAGCATGGATAAGTGATTATTGACTGGCTGGATGTTCCATTCTGCATAAAACTAATGTGATGTCAATTAGCCATTAATACTAATGTCTTGCCCTTTTCTGTGAATGTCCGATTTGATTCTGCTGTTAGTGTACAGGCACTATGTGCCTGCACACAGGCAGGGTGTTCAGTACTGTGGCTCATTCTGCATGAAATTATTATGGGTCTTCAATTTCACATTTTCAATGCAAGAGGAAGTCTAAATATAATGGCTCCTACCTGCCACTGCTAACATAGATAAGTTGAGTCTATCTGAAAAGTTGTTGTGAGCGTCATGTTGCAGATAGCTCATCAAACGCTTGTCAGTTTAAGCTCTAACTGTGTAAAATGCCATTCCCATGCTGGATGGCACTGTATGGAGGACAGGTGGCAGCTGGGCTCATAAACAGCAACACAATGGTGTGGAACAATGATGAAGCCAAGTCACAGACCATTGGGGAATGCCACGGCTTCGATGTCATTGCACAAAGCTACTGGTCCTTTCAGCTTTTATGACACCTGCAAGGGCAATCAGCCTTCACTCACAAACACAAGCTGGACTGAAGAAACGAGTCCTCACAAAAGTACAGATAGCTCTTTTTCTGTGAGCTATTCAAGGAACCTAAAGCTGTGTGGTTTTAACAATCTCGGGGCAATAGTCTCACATCTTAAACCAGGGCCTTTTGAAACAATTGTAGCTTTCATGGCAAATATTTACCAAGCTAAGGTCATGTTTGGGACAGCCACTATCAGCACATGGTAATGTGCCAGTTCGAGTAAAGGTCAAGATTTTGACTGCATGAATGAATTAGCATCATCATTGTGTGTCTCCTGCAAGCTGGCCGGAAAATGTTTTTTGTGTCCCTGTATTCTTCCAAGACATTTTGCAAGATACCAGTATTAGTACCAGTATTATTGATGAGTGCAGCATTTATGCCTGGTGGTTAACCTTTATTATACATCTGATTAATGCCAAACATCTTTTTGTTTTTTTTCCTTTTTGTTTTGTGTTGTTTTTTTGCCAACAAGCTGACAATGTCAGTTCAATGATTATGCCCTGGGCAGCAATTACAATATAGTCACGTTCATAACAATACAGTAGAAGTTAGATGACTCTAGGACACACGCAAAGATCAGAGTGCTTGTCCAGTTGAAATGCTATAAAGTGGTGTTTGCTGGCAGCAAACACAGCCTGGGTAAGTTGAGCTTGCGTCCCACAGGGCTCAGCTCATGTCATCCAGTGAACTGTTTACATCCACAGAACTTGAGAAGCTTGTATCATCTTACTCAACCTATCAGGGACCAAGCACAACAAACCGCAGTTTGACAATAATCAGACGCATGAACAGTCACAGGAACCAGCAGGGAAGTTAACAATCCTCAGAAGGACACAGTCTTTTAAAAAAGTAAAAGGGTATTGTCTGCTGTTATTACAGTTAGATTCAACTGGTAGCAAAATGTGATATTTACTTATAACTTTTGATACATGCATCTACAGAGGCAACACCCAGAAGAAAAGACCAAGTAAGGCCATGACTCCTGGTCCATCCTCATTACTCATACTTTTTTTCTTTGGAGACCGAGGTACGATGAAGGTCTATCTTCAGGGATAGTAATGTTTTACATCAATGCATCAGCAACTCTAAATTGCAAGTGAATTGGTCATATCCCCTTTTGGTGGGAGGGTGAATAACTCCAGATCATAGGAGTCATTCTGATTCAAGCAGAAACTTTCTGTCATCCACCGCAGCACATTTGCTATACTTTTTTTGGGTTTGTTCGGATGAGTGGTGTATGTAGGCAGGGGAGTAATATTGCAATCTAATACAAGACCAATGCAAACTATACTGTAGTTTAAAAAAATGCACACTTACATCAACACCTCTACGCCTCTATGTTACAACAAACACTTAACATAAGCTTTTATGCAAATAGTGCTAATTTCAGTAATGTTCCATGAGATGACATAACAATATGCTGAGGTTGCTTTGCATATTTACAACTGTGGTGAGAGGTTCAATTCCTATTTCCTGTTTAATTTTTTGCTATGATTGCTTTCTTTAATTCAAAATGAATTGCCGGTGTTTCAGAGCAACTTAACACCCATTTACAGCTGCAGCTGACAGCTACAGAATTGTACCAGGGTCGAGGTCTGTGCATATACTAACTCAGAAAAGAAGATTTAGACAACTTAAGGTTTAACTTTAGACAACTTAAGGTTTAACTTAGACCAGAATATGTGTTTTCCTTGCAATGTTTTTTTATGGTAGATGTGCATAACCTTCACATACCACTGAGTTTCTTCTTGGACAAATTGAATTTGACCATGTTGAGAGATGCATGAGGCATCACTGAAACTATATGTTAACAAAAGCAGTTATTTTCATTCCTGTCAGGTCTGGGTGTAATTGCATTCTTTTTAGCGGTCTGAATTTGACACCCCATTTTCAACAATGACAGTATTGTAATTGCTTTGAGAAGTCATAGCTGAGCTTTTGAATGATACCAAAATACCACCACCCTCGCCACCCACCTCACTCTACACAGCATCCTGTCTATCTACAATGAAGTGCTACTACTGACGCCTTTTGCTCACTCAACCATGAGGCCTATTTGGAATTGCTCCACCACTGGCAGACCCAACACAGTTTTTTTTTTCAGCATGACACCAGATGAGCGCGGTCTTCCATTTTAATTGTGTAATCAAATAGACGTGTATTGAGTGTGGCTAGATGCACATCAATTAAAAAAAATATATGATTTCATGTTTTATCAGGTGTATATAAATACCATGCTCCATCAGTAACTCCTGGGATCAGTTTAGCTTTTTGACATCTTGAATTAACTGTTGGAAAATAAATCCGCTCTGATTCTAGCACATTAGATTCTATCATACTCATTGAAAATGTCAATATTTGTATATATTTATAGTTTGTATATAGGACTAATTCAATATTGTTTGTATTATAATTCATCTAAAATTATATTAGTAATGTTACATAACATAACTCATTAAAATTAAATTGTCACTACATTTGAAAATGTTTACCTCACTCAGATACTATTACTGTCATTTATTTTGCATTTGTCATGTCTAAAAGGTACGCCTCTTAAAAAAATGTAGAAAACTGTTTTTTTTTTTTCCCCAAACCTGCACATACTAATTACAATTTATCACTGAATAACTAAAAATGAACTCTACTTGACACCGTTCACTTTCTGTAAAACATGACTGCGGGGAACAGTCCCCGTTTTCACTGAAGGGCTGGCAGTGGCAAATGTAATTAGATGGGAAGAATTCCTCCAGGTGTTTAATGGCTGCTCACAAGGTCAGCACAGCCATGTTTAGGATGCCATTCGAGCATGAAAAGGAGGAGCCGAGCTTGGTTGACTGCCGGTGTGAGCATTGCCATCCCCTCAGGTGACTCACATGAGTTCCACCCTGCTCAGTGTTGTTAAGTTTGACAGCAAATCACAGGAGAATGTTGTCTGTCGAAAACGTATTATAAGGCCACGGTTTGCGTTATTGAGAAAGGTTGCGTTTCTGCTTTCCCTGACATTCTCCCGTGCAATATATGATCAATTCCACGAGATTACAGATGCATCCTGGCATATACAACCAACCAGACTGATTAACCTTGAAGACCCGGGGCTCAGTGCGGCATGGGAGCGTGAAGAACACCAGTGTCAAAACATAAATTAAAAAGACTTGTTGGAGGAGCCAGAAGAGGGCCCTGTCTGTGAGATGGGGAGGGAGGGAAATCTAAAGTGAATTCTTAAATAGTTTGTTTCTGCTTTGTGGCAGATCCTCTGGAGAGAGGCTTCCCATCTGTCCCACTCTCACCTTGGCCAGTGTCTGCCAGCTTGGTCCGCTTGTCACATTTGAGTAGTTGCTATGGGACTAGTCCACTGAGGCCCTGTCATAGACCACAGAGAGCAAGGCCCTATCATCAATCACACAGATGAGCAACACACACCACAGGAAGCTCCCCTAATGATGGCCAGAGATCTGAATTCTTTTGACATGAATTTCTGTGCAGGGAGTAGGTGGGGGATTGTAATCACTTCTCAAACAGGCAACTTGATTGCTCATCAGTGAATACCATACTGCAAGAGTGTTAACACTTCACTTATGCAGTAATTTACTGTACATTTACAACAAAGATCAACAAGAATGTCCTGAGCTGTGATTTGAGATGCCCTGTATGAATATCTCTTTTTTTGATTAAAGTTTCCTTAATTTAAAAAGATTCATTAAAAGTTGTCACCCCTTTACCGCCTCCACCTCCACAAAGATACCGCTTCAACACAGCCTCACATCAATCCCTGACACCTAAACAAATTAAAAATGGTTTGCTGTACAGCACTGCATTGAGCTCGGTTGTCAGAAAATCAAAAAAAAAAAAAGACACAACATGTGCAAAGTCCAATCAAAAACAGGCTGTAAAAATGGAGCATGTGAAGCTTGTGTTACTCGCAGGTGGATGTCTGTTGTTAATTCACCGTAGACATCAGACTTTGGCAAAGAGCAATCTTCAAATTCTGTGTTGACCAATTTCACTGGCAATTTAATTTTTAAAAGACTAACAGGGTAGAATAAAGGCAAACAGCAAGTACAGATAAATTCTTCATGAACAAAAAATGTGCCCTGGATTATAAAAAGTTTTGATGTATAATTTTTATTTAGGTTTTGCTGTTAATTGGTTTAATGCTGCCCAGCCACTAGGAGTGACTGGAGGTAATTACGTCAAAGAGATCACTTTATTGGATTTGGAAACCAAGTTGCCAGCTTTGAAGATAAAGCCATATTTTTTTGCAAGTAAAATGACAGCGTGTCCATATCTCAAACAATCACAACAAGCTGTATTACAGCAAAATACTCAGAATAAATTATTTAAATGACATGTTTACATTATATATGAAATTTTATTCAGATTCTGGTCCAATTTATCATCGCTGTGGCCCGGGAACTAACAAGAGACCAGGGGCCATGAACTAATGTAACAGCATTCTACCAAGAGACTAATGGAACTCATGCTGAATCGCCTGTGAACATGGTGAGATAATTGCCATTCCGGAGACCCAAAGAGCATGTAGTGATAATAAAGTCAAGTGCCTCTGTCTGTTAATTGAGGAGTGAAATGCCATGTGACTTGGCCACGCATCAGGTAAAAAAACTTAAGGTTTATTCACAGACACCATTATGGGTAAGTGTGAGCTTGCTTGGTTTAACAGGAGGTCAATTATAATAGAGTCGTGCTCAGGTTGTCACCACAAAGTGCATAATCAAGGAGTATTGCTGGGCTAACCGCTAATCCATAGCTGTGCACTAAAGCGTGCCAGGCTTGAAGCCATGGAGTGCCATTCAGCATGAGCCTCTGGCCTGGATCTAAACCATGAACCCCTGGGTCTTAACACTGAATGTGCGTGGATGGGTGGGTGTCTGTGTGTTTAAGCATGATCCCCCATCCAGGAAGACCAACTGTCAGTCAGGTACCTTATAAACACAGCATTAGCCTTCAATACTGGGGAATGTCAGCAAAGGATTGCCTTAAAAGCCCCCTTTAATCAGCATGCCATCCTCCTGGAAGTCGGCTATGATGATATTAACTTCACTCACAAACAGGTCAAGCCTCTCATATGAAGGCTTAGACATTCATGATTTTAATAATAGGCAAGACAGTACTTTTCGTAAAGGGATGACACGCAGGAGCCACTGATAGTCCAAAGAATATTAGATGAGAACATAAGTGGAAGGTGTGGAAGAACTTGGAACAGCTTTGTGTGTCAGATGCGAGTGAAATGAGAGTGCTGGGATTTCTTGGTGTCACAGGCCAGCATCTGATTATAGTTATAGAGTTACATACTTTAAGATTACAATCATATTTAAATAGTGTGTCGCGTTAACTTATGAACTACAATGAATGGTCATTTCCTGTGGTTATAAAACATATAACCATTGGTCCACATCAACACTTTATTTAAACTCACACAATGATACATTTTAAGGACGGTGTATGTAAATTACTGTAAATTATTTTATGATAGATTAACTGTTTTGGATCAGTAAATACTAAAATAAAAAGACTATACAACCTGCAGTCAGCTCTCTAAGACAAACAATTATCTTATCTCCTATGTCCAAAGCATGTCCAAAGTATAATCGTAACTTTTTTCATGATCACTTCTCATTCCACTGTGCTCTTACACTTTATATGTTCCTCCCCTCAAGTATCTGCATGATCTACACAGTGAAATCTCTGATCTGTTTCCATGCTGAATCTCCGCCCTGCAGACTAGATTACCACTGTGAGCCTACAGCCAAATCAGAGCAGCATATCTGCCCACACAGGTCCGCAGCAAGGTCTAGTACCCCGTGGTACACTGCCAAATTGCCAACTGTTACGAAACTTTCTGCTTCTTACAGCCTGGAACGCAACTGAAGTATACTCCTGCTGAAACCCTACATGTTTTACTTGTGCTTGTATTTCTTTTTTTCTAAATTATGGACTGTCAGTCTAATTCCAACATGATGATATTTATTATCCTTCCCATAAAGTCTAAATGGGTCAGAACCATACTGGAGATCAGCCATGAAAAGCTTTTGAAAGGGAAAGGAAAAGAGAAACCCCACAAAGAATCAACAACCTGATACTCCCATTGAGGATGAAAAAAATAAATGAAAATAAAAACATAGCCTTTGGAGACTCTTCCTGTGTCCAAATCAAATGAAAATGAGCGTTACATGATATTTCAACAGCGAAGAATTGCACAACAAACACATCAGACTTCCAAAGTAATTTTTCCCATAATTATAAGTGTATGTCTTCCCTTCCACATGTGTGGAGGATGTGACTAAGTTTTTCCAAGTGTGGGTGTTTGTGCGTGATAAACTGCCGATGGCCATGTCTGAAAAATATTACCTGGATGCAGGCAATGTGGGTTACCAAACATGACTAACACTGGCCAGGCATATTGCATTATCCATGGCTGTGTAGCTAGAGGTTTGTGCCTATTAACATTTTGTTAGTCATAGTTTTATGCTTGGGTTTTAGCCAAGCACACCACTGTTAAGCCCATCCTGTTGCAAGCCTGTAAACTCATAGGAAAGTACCGCTCTGGATATTTTGTTTCCCCCTGCGCTTGTTGGACTCTGACACATACTGAATGAACTATTTTCTACCAGGTCAACAGTATTGATCTTACCGCTCACCCCAATAAAGGATTTTACGGTTATGTGGTAAAATTTGATTCTTGTCACACAGACACGGAATTGCGGTAGTTTCCCATAACAAATAAAAAAATCTCACAAAAAGAAAGAATTATTCCATGACCAACACTACTTACAAAAGAAAGCACAAACAATGTGATGCCCTGTGTATCTGACACACAGAAATACAAGAAATACACCTGTTCTTACACACCTTTTTTCCTTGGTTCAAATACTGAAGGTCATGAGTAAGGTTTAATTCTGTGTCAACCAACTGCACTGGCTTATAAAACTGATATAATACGCATGAACATGTAATTGGAAGAATACTACCCCTGATTGTGATACGTTACACTATAAAGACAGTGTCACTGTATTTGGATCTGTTGTAACTGCTGACTTACTCAGTTCACTAGTGGTTGTACTAGTGTTCCTGTCAAACACTATCTTAAACAAATGATGATAAACCAACACCAGACAAGTTTAGTTTAGGCTTGCCATCAAGTTACTTACAGAATCAAAATAAATTATTGAAAAGACACTCTGGCAATATTTTTAACCGGCACAATTTATACATTGATTTGTTAAATCTAATTCAGGGTTGATGAATAAATGTACTTTTTCCTTAATTCATAAGAAGGAAGTAGTAAATAACATGAGTATCTCTCAGTTCTAAGTACCAAAAAAGAAAAGTCGACTGCAATGAGTTCAGCCAGCAGTCCACACTAAGTCATGTGCGTTATTCAACTGACAACTGTAATGCAGTGCAGTGAGCATTTCATTGTTATTGTTGTTTTATCAACCTTTGTCTTCGCCGCTTCGCCTTAATTTTTTATTACTTTTTGTTTATTTTCTTTATTTTATTACACACATGCTCTATCAGTACACTACAGTTTGCTTCTACCATATGCTCTATAAATTTCAGCAATCAAAGAATAACAGTGAGGAGGGTTGCATTTACTATGCTCGGCCTTAGCCCTGTGTCATCTCTCTTGAGTTTTCACCACTTGCTGTCTGCTGTTAATATCCCTAACCCATGGATCCAGGATCGTTGGCTTCTATGAGCCTGACTACAGAACAGATCAGATTAGCTGAACTATCTCTTGACCAATATGGGGTCTCAGTATCTCCAAAACCTATAATGAGAAAACCGAGATTGAATTTGAAACTCAGTATGACCGGAAGGATTAGTGTGTAGCCCAAGACTTCTCATACCTCAAAGATGTCAGATGGATTCCAGCTGAAGGGGGTTTGGAGGTGGGTTTTCGAGGATGACCTACATTTCTCCTAAACCATTTGCAACACACAGGCGTAGCACATGGGCAATGTCTAATAATGTTGCAGCCTCCAGAAATGAAACTGGTGTGCAAGGAGGCTGCTGTCAGCCATAATTTATCAGACAAGAAGAAGAACTGTTTGACTGTTTTCACTCTGTATGGGTCAGTTGCAACAACAACTCACATTTCACAGTAATCGACTTTCTCCTACCATTTAGGTGATTTTTTTTAAATTCAACTTTTGGCACGTCATTGTCAAGGTTGCATAGACTGGTACCTTTACACAGTGTAAAATATGGTCAGTGTTACAATTACATTCTGCATATAATGTCAATGTAAATATATAAGAATAATAAGCACAGCAGTGTTATGAATAAAATTGCACATGAGGTGGCCATCCAATACCAATGCAATATCATCACTGCAAAGGTGTGCATGTTTACTGGGTTATGCATTTTTTGCCCAAATATAAACAATGCATAGACTAAGCCTCCATCCCAACCCCCACACTCACTTCACCACTTCTCAATCTGGCCTTGAGCTGTGTCAACCCAGCAGCACATCATGTTGATAAGCAGAGGAACACAGCTATCACATGTCCTCTCTCCGAGTGAGAAAACAAAAAATCCACAAATGCCAAACTATGAAACACAACGATCATTTTCATGAATAATAGATTATTCCCCACACACACATACACACACACACACATCAGAGTATCTTCTTTTATTCAATAAATAATCAAGTAGTTAGTGTCGCCTAGCAACCACATCATCAGTACCTGAACTGTTTTAACACACAGAATGCTACAGGGCTCAAGTCACTCAGCACATTGTAGAATGTGATGTCGAAAGTGAGTTAATTTATTTTCCCTTTATGACAGAGGAAACACAGGATGAGTGTTTTAACAGGCAGAAACCAGACATCACACACATACATAAATCCAATACAACCCAGTGTTCAAGTTATTTCATTTGATGAATTAATGAGTTAACTAACTGATTATTCAGAGGTTGAACTGTGTTATATATTAGTGCATCTTGTCACCCTATGCTCAGTATTATTAATGTATAATGGAGCTGCTAGATTAAGATGCATTAATTCAGTGATAGAAGCGCTTATCACATTAAGCACCTAATTTAATGCTTGATTTTCACCTCCTCAGCGTAATAATCTGTGCATTATTATGAGACAAAATTTCTGAAAGAGTCATTTTACAGTCTGTTCATTGTGTTCAAATAAGCCTGCATAAAGAAAATAGAGTATCATGCTTCTGCTGGTTGTTTTTCACCGTGAACAGCAGCATGAAGGTGGACCTTTGGCAGTCTCTCAAATCCATTCTGTGCCCTTGAAAATCAAGAATGGCCTGTTCACACAGCAACTTATCTCCCAAAGTGAAGCTGACGTCTAATCAACACCTGCAACCCTCTCCTTTGCCGCGTGTCCAAGTGAGACTTCAAAAGCCGTGCCAAGCCACATGCTTCCTGCTGCGTATGAGACAGTAGTATTGGTGCAAAGGAGAAAGGAGAGAGAGATTTCTTATCAAAGCCCCCCAGAAACCAATGTTATTTTACACCATATGCATTGAATAGTAGCTGTGATGTCGTGCTGAAGCCTCATGTCCCTTTGAATTTTGAGGTGGCTCCCCATACAGGCTATTCTCCGACAGTGATTGTGGCCCCTATTGTTAGACACAGTCTAGCAGTGAAGTTCAAGATTTTTTTTTTAGCAACTGCCCTTTATATACGTTAAGAAAATCAGGCTGATCTACAATGCTGCATGTTGCAATGACCCTTAGGCCTCCTCACTTTCCTCTGCACACATGCTTGGCCCATATAACACCCCACCGACTCATCTGTTGACGTGTACTGTATTGCTGTCTTAGGTGCAAAAATGCATCTGCTGACATATGGGGGTGTCCCCATATCTGTAAACTGAGATTTCATCACAGATGTCAGACATCATGATGCTTGGGTCCGTCTATTAATGGGCGACACCGCCACTGTCGACAGCCGACAGCAGAGATGAAAACACTCGTCAAATAGCTTTAGTATAAAGATGCTAAAAGGAGCTTATCAGTCTGTTGCTGCTTGCTTGTAATAATCAATTAAAGATGACTACGGGTGACCTTGCAATGTATTGAATCGGCAGAAATACAATGAGAGGATTTGAATTGCACACACTCGTGTAAGACTGCCAAGGATTCTCAACACACACGGCTCGAAACAGACTGAATGAGGCTGTGTGAATCTATTTTTCTCCTACCCAAACCTAATATCTTCCTGAAATGCATCGTCTCCCCTGGCCTTATCTCTCTCTCTCTCTCTCCCTCTCTCTCTCCGCTCCCTCCGCTGTAATTGTCGATGAGAAGCTTTTGGTGTTGCTGTTCCACCAGTAATAGCATGCAGAACGTGTATCCATCAATCTGTTCAGTTCTCCCTGAGCAGTTCCTTCACAGAAATCTGTTTAGGGCTTTTCTTATTGAGTGGAGTGGAGTGAAGTCCTTGTGGGGCTTAAGCTCTCTAACCTAGTTCTCCCCCTGTGTCTTTTCAATGAGTCCGTTTCCCACTTGTGAATACATGTGCTCACTTCATAGAAACAGCAGAAAAGATGTCGGAGACTGTGATTAACTGTGAATATCTGTTCATAATCTTTTCACGCAGGAGGTTTCACGAGTTATATACGTCTAGTGGCTGTAAATTACTGTTCCTCTTAGGAACAGTAAAAGGCTTTTCACCAAATTAAATAAGTGACTGGTGTAAATATACATAAATAAATATGGAGATTTAGTGTGCATAATTAATCAAGCAGTATTCTCCATACACTTCTGCCAGTAATGAGACGTTGGTTGCAGAAAGTGCTTTTTTCCAAACCAAAGATTTTATCCATTTGCTTCGGGACACTGAAACCGCTCTTGAAAGAGCTGTTTTCTGTCTTGTAGCGTTCCACCCGCAGATGAAGGTAGCTGTAATTGGGGAGTGATGTTTGTTGTCATAGTCAGGTAGTTGTAATGCATTTTACAAAACAAATGCAGTTTGAAACACAGGCTGGCTGTGCAATCCTGTTCTTAGTGTGTTGCCATAATTGGTGTGTCAGCGACTATCATAGCTTTGAACATGTAGCATGCTGGGAGCAATCTTAAATACGCCTTGCATAAGACGGTAGCAGGGATTTGATGTTATATTACCATCCAAATTTGCAATCTGCACTCATCCTTACCTCTCAAGTATAGACGTACAGACAGGTACTCACTGCGCTGCTCACACTCGAACAACCTACTAACAGCCTTGATGTAACCAACATGCTCTAATCCTGTCATTCGGGTACAGTACCTATATTTTAATTATTCATTTCAATTGTTCCCCAGTAATGTGTGGCTGAGGTCTTTAAAAATTCATCATCACAACTTTATCGCAGGTTTCAAATGAATGTGCACAGGCCTTTATGATCATTCAGAAGACCGAGAAGCATTAATAAACGCAACACAGCCGAGAACATTTGTTATTGTGCAATTTTTGAGAATTGAACACAATTATCTGACAAACAAATTTTCATAAACCTAAATTATTTCATTAGAGGAAGCTGTTTACGATTCGTTGTTTATGTACAGAAAATAGGAAATGTGGATTTTTTTTTCTAAGAAGGTAAGACTGGTGGTAAAGGAGCTCATTAAAATAGCTCCACCACTGAGGAAGAATAATTATATGTCTTGCTGGAATAGGACTTTGATCCAATTACGTGTGATATCAGCAGCCGAAGGTGGAGTGAGTAGTGTGCTGGATCTAAAAATCCAGTCTTCCTTTTAAACTGAAGGAAATAAAATAGTGGATCTCACTATCTGTATTTGTCCAAGAATAAGATCAAAGGATTTTTTTTTACGTTTTTACACATTCTCAGTGTCTTAATACGCAGATGTCCTTTTTCTAATTTAGATAATAAATATTTTGCAAAGATAATGCACTGATTGCACAGAAAAATGGAAATTGGTGAGGGGACACCAATTAATCCACAAAGAGAAACCAATCTATTTGACTTCAGTCCAACTCTCCTTAAAGTCAAAACCACATTGACGGGTGAAGATTGGACGTCTGGATAACTCATCGTATAATGATTGTTCACTGTAAGTAATATTAACGTTTGAACGTTAGCACTAAAATTAGCTGTGAGTATAATTCCTGTAAATTTGATTTCTCTGGGTGGTGACAAATATTTTTTCATTGCTAACAAATTGCTAACATCTATTTTCATGCTGCACACAAAGAAACATTAATGACACTGTTTCTATTAGGATGTTTACAGAAGTTGTTTATAGAATATTGGGCTCATATTCCCATTTGCATATGCCTGAGCATGATCTGATAATTATGACTCATGTTTACAATATGTCGACTGATGCAAAATCTCCTGTTGGATGTTGTAATCCAATAAAGATGTAAACATGTCGACATCAAGCAACTAAGACATGAACGCTCAATACGTCTTAATCTGATAACTGGTTGTTTTTTTCCAAGTATGACCTTTTTCAGGTTAAGGTAATCAAAAATGCTGTTTTATTACAGTTTCTTATTCAAATTATTGTCTTGATCATGTTAATATCAGAATACTGTTGTAATTGTAAGCATGGACAGTGTGTCTTACAGTGTTGCCCTGTTTACTGGTTTTGATCAGTGCAACTATTATTTCCCTATGGATGAATGATGTATTGTTCCGACGGACAGTACTGATTTTTTTTTGTAATCTCAAATGCCCCATTCTTGTAGCAGCCCCTACTGTTTGACTTTTCTTCCCTGTCTTTGAGTTAATGTTCCTGTAGTATTCCTCTGTGAGCAGTGGGCCCTACAGTACTTGCTGCTTCCTTGCTGTCTCCCCATTAGGCACCTAACAGAGCGTTGGGCTGCGGCTGCTCTCTCCCTCAATGCCTCCATCTCCCTGTCGCCCTTCAGGTCTCATCGCCCTCGCAATGGAGGATCCATACGCCATGATCCCAGGACACATACTGTCCTCCATTACCCATCCTCACAGCCCACTGCATTCAAATCCAACTCCTAGGACTATATGTGCACGAGCCCATGTTTGCATGCGTGTGAAATTTTGTACTTATAGCGTGATACTCCTGTAGGCCTAACCAAGGAGAGGGAGTCACACAATACAGACCTACACCAACTCAACATATGCACACATACTCACACAGAGAAAGAGCAATTTGTAAAAAAAAAAATGTTTTTCTGCCATTTCAAAAACTTTCAGCACTGCTATACATACTCTTCATGTGAAATGGTTTATTATTTAAAATGTTGGCAATTGATAAATGGCTTTTGAAATATGAAACATTTCATATTGGAAGCGAAGAATGTGGAGGAGTGCTCAAAAATAAAAACATAATGTGTCTGTAAGTCAGCCAGTAGTGGTGTAGCCAAATTTGACACTGTTTCATAAATGGTGATTTTTGTACTGCATTTTCAGTCTGTTCTTAATGTATTCACATAAGTGTAAAAACATCAGTGTGTAAAAGACTGGAAAATTTGCCAGCTCTACAATGCTCCTATCACTGAAATCAAATCATTCTGTCATTGCCTGGAGTCCCCAAACACCCCCAAAACCTAGATAACAAATTGTTTTATCCATAGGATCCAATTAAAAGCTGTGAAATCACTGAAAGTCATTTGGTGTCTTGGATGCTTATCTCCACGTGATTATACTTTCTAGCGAACTCCAGATCATAGAGATGAGAGGCTAGAATCATAACCTGCTAATAGTTAAAGATCAAAATAAGGGATTGCATATTCTGTTAAAAACAAAATATGTTGTGTTCTGCCCCATTAACACAAAATTAATTTTGCTGTGCTCATGCAAACAAACGGCTGTATTATAATAAGAAGCAATAAAAGGACTGCTTTTGTTTTTAGTTATGCTGAACAAATCAGACTAAAAACATGAAATGTGTGTTGAAATCCCTAAAAAAAAAGCTTTGTGGTTGCAAAAGCTAACACTAACAAGTGGTTCACTGTACCTCTCTTACAAAATTCCAGCAAAACAAACCACAACTATTAAAGGTAAAATGCTTCACTTATGCATTTCTCTAAACATTATACTTATTTAGCTTGTGCATGGGGTTTTAAGCAGGCAGCCTCCTCTACAGTAATTCAAAGCTTAGTGATGATGCATGCACAAACTTATTTGTATGGGTAAGAATATCAAATCAGGTTGCAAACATCACTTTGTGAAAAAAAAGATCATTCAAATGTAGCACAAAGCTAATTTGATGATGAAACATGAAATCAAAATCTGGCAGCTGTGTTACTGTAAACATCCATCCTCGTGCTTCGAGGCTGAGACCAAATGGAGACATAAATTGAAAAGAGTGAAGACAAGGCAGTTGCGGATGAAAATGCGGGAGGCAGATAGGACGGGAGGCAGAATGGCGACAGGTGGGTATGGAGGGGAGTCACACAATGGTGAGGGATTGCGTAATTGCAGGGGATGGGGAGGAGAAGACCTCAGCAGTTGGGGGTGCTTCCTGTGAATTAACAGCTAAGAAGTGCTCCAGCATCACCATGCTAATGAAGGCCCTGATGACACAACAGAGCAGGAGTCAAGTGTAAGACCCTTTCTAGGATATTATTGCTGCAAACCTATTCCTTTTCTTTCCATTTAAAATTGATGACCAAGAACCTCTATCAGTAGTAGAGTTGGTCAGTTGGATCCTTAGCTCCAATTAGGCAGAGCTACAGATTAAATAAGCACAGTCAAATGAAGCCCGGTCATCCATGCAAAGAGAGAAGGCTCAAAGAATCCATTAGGGTAAAAACAGCTTATATGTGAGTGGTTACAATGTCAGTAGGAGATCATGGACGTAAAACGTGAGGAAGGGAAATCAATACTAGTGATGGAGATCGTTTACTGTTTCATTATTCCAGATTCATGACCTACCACCGCCCCATGCAGTTGCTGCCCCCCGGCTAAAGCTCATTGTCACTCACATTTGCTCATTAAGTGCCAATCTAACAGTACTCCAGGCTATAATTTTGCCAGCAATGGTGGCACCGCAGATGTCACATAATGATCCCCTGCCTACTTCCTGCATAATTCAATGTAGGTGCAGTTGACAGAGTTTACCCTTGACAATGAACTATAGTTTGTCAATGCATGAACTGGTGGTGAATTGGTCAATGTCAATTTTGACTATTCTGAACACAGTTGGACGATTTTTTTTGTTTTTTGTGTGAACTGAACGAACAGGTCAAGGATGCATCTCTGCTGTCTCGTTTTGTGAGCTAGGCGAACATGTTTTTGCCTGAAAGAAAATGTATTCTGTTTGCTGGTTGCATTTCATCTGCACTGATGAACACCACCATACGCCCTAAAAAAAATCAGTGTAAAGCCTCTGCTTTCATGATATACAATCTGTTTGCAGGCCCGCATCTCGTATATTGCTCATCACATAAAAGACTCAGGTCTAATATGCATTTATTATCCTCTTATGTGCACCCTGTCAGAGTAAACATATGTTTATCCCTGATATCAGTGGAGGAGGATAGTGAGTGGTGAGTGGTTGGTTTTGCTTCCTCTTCATGAAACATTTACAGTAAAAAGGATCTTCAAAGAATCAGTAGTAAAAATACGGATTATTTTAACACTAGTGACAAATCTGGATGTCTGCATGACCATGGCAAAAGGGTTTGCTATTTTTAAAAAAAAAAACTCTCAAGGTGCCTATGGACAACTGGGATTAAATATGAAGAGGGGCCACTGTATGGCAGTGAATAAAATGAGACGTGTCATGTGTCAGCAGCCGTGATCCTGACTTTCATTGACATCTTGTCATGGTTCAGGCATCCAAGAGGCAAATAAATCATTCAAAGTCCAGAGAGTCGGCGACCTGAGACAATTCGTGCTTCCGTTCCAGCAAGTTGCAAATGCACCGTTGGAGAATGAAGGCCATGTGTACATGCAGAGAGCACGATTGCCACTGGGCAAGACAGAAGTCTGTGGACCAGAAACAGATTTCTATGGGAAGAGTTATATACGGTACATGCTAATCGTATCTTAATAAGCAGCAGTTCCCTTATATCACTGACCACACCTTTAACATATGCAGATACAGATTTTTGAATGTTACTTGAAAGTTGTGCTGGATGAGAAAGATTACTATCACCATCACTGTTCTGAGGCTGCACTTTTTAAATAAGAAGCTGGAAAACCCATCTGTCCCACAGTCTCCAAGGAAAAATGACCTAGTTTTCATCAAAATACAAATGCTTTGTCTATTTCCTCATTTACTTTAAATTTCCATATTAATGAATCTACCTTACCACTATTGTGGCATATATGAAATTCTGACGTCTGACACCCCTCCTTGGAGTATAGGTCATCAGAGAGGGAAGCTAAAAGTTCTCAGTCATTACCTTCAGCATTAGTCAGTCTAAGGACATCTTTTAGGTTTTTAGACATCAATATTGCCAACAAATAATGCAAAAACTCAACGTGACGCTATTAAAGTGTGGTTAAATTTATCTTATCCGTGACACTGATGATTTGACCTGAGAGTGGCACTAAACTGAAGCTCATGAAAAGTCTAATAGAGAGTCTTGCTAAGTGCTTTACAAAAAAAACACAGTTTTCAGTCTTAACTCTCTCTGCCAAAACAACCTCATTAAAGGCCAAAGCTTGTGTAAAATAGAGCAACCATTACGTGTTATAAACTTAGTTCCACAAACAGAAGAAGAGCCATTTAACTAGATTTTCTGCCATTTTATTATTTACTACAGACATAACGGATGAACATCAGAGAATGGCAGCCTCAACGTTAGGAGATCAAATCTTACCATGTGCTTTGCACACGCATAAAGAATTACACATGAGCCCAAAATCTGTCTTAATAAAACTATGGTTACAATTTATATCTATTGAATACTGGGTTATTTAAGGTTTTTACCCAACGCTGCCAAACAGTAGTTATTATGCATATAGCTCACTTTTACATTCCCATATTTTTCCCAATCAGACAAACTGGTAGGGTCGAGAACCTAAAACAGGGCTGGGAAATCATCTACCCCGCAGGATCAATATTCTGCAGCTTTCAGTCCAACCAGTACTAGGGCATTGTTTATGGCTTCAAGCATTTTGCTGTTACAAAAACATTTTCCAAGTTTAAGATGCCTTCTTTGAGCATTTAACACATAACAGTTTGGGTACTACAGCTTCGGTTATTCAGTGATTGCTACACCCCTGGTGGTTTCAATGATTCATTTATCTATAAGCAGAGAAGCAGAGGTGTCTTAAACTAGCATGATTATTGCTCGATGTAAAGACTCCCAGGCTGTACATTGTTGTCCATACCGTCATTGAGGTAATTACAATAGATAAAATATTTTTTGTCAATGAATCTTATTTAATTGGCAAACGCCCAACAAAGAAAATCATCAGTTTTGCTCTGTGAGAGTACAAAGTAAGCAGACAGAACATAGAGTGCACACCCTCTAAAGCTATGAGTTGGGCACAGAAAATGTATACATTTGATAAAACAAATCAATTATAATGTATCGCTACAGGTTAAATTAACATTGGTCATAACATTTCACTATACATGGAGCACTTTATTGGAAACGCTAAACTAATGCTGGATAGGTCCATGTGTTTGCTATTCAAACACACCAATACTTTGTGGCACAGATTCTATGTGCAATAGAAAAAATGTAAGATTCTGCTGCATGTTGACATAATTACATTACATATTATCTTCAGATATGTCCGCTGCACAGAAGGTCCCTGGTTCGAATCTCGGTTCGGGGGATCTTTCTGTGTGGAGTTTGCATGTTCTCTCCGTGTCTGCGTGGGTTCTCTCCGGGTACTCCGGCTTCCTCCCACCGCC
>JAFBJQ010002438.1:23401-60993 GCA_016785345.1 Trinectes maculatus | reverse complement strand
ATGTATTCTGTGTTGGCCCTGCGATGGACTGGCGACCTGTCCAGGGTGTACCCTGCCTCTCGCCCGATGTCAGCTGGGATCGGCTCCAGCTCCCCCCGCGACCCTTAACAGGAGTAAGCGGTAGAAGATGAATGAATGAATGAATGTCCGCTGCACATTCTTGCTACAATCTAGGTTCTCCTGCCACAGTCAATCTGATATGGTAGTATGTGCCAAGAAAACATTCCCCACACAATTACACCACCAGCAGGCTGGACTGTTGACACAAAGAAGGTTGGGTCCACGTGTTCTTGCTGTTCATGCTGAATTATGACCTGACCATCTGCATACCTTAACACAAATCCAGATTCATCAGACCTGTTTTCAGCTGTCTTGTTTGAGCGACTTAATGTCCTCCTCAGATTTTTCTGTTCAGCCTCAGATTTCTGTTCTTGGCTGACAGAACAAGAGCCAGGGATGGTTGATCAGCTTGTTGCAGATGGCTGTAAAGAGTATAGTAGTTGCTATAGTCTGTATGTCTGCTTCAACCTGTCTGTCTGTTCTCCCCTGACCTCTCACATCAACAAAGCAGTTCAATCTGCAGAACTGCTGCTCAATGGACTTTTTTTCCTTGCTGAGTTAAATCTATAGACTGTTGTGTGTGCAAATCCCAGAAGATCACCAGTTGCAGAAATACCACAGCCCTAAAAATAATGCCACATTTCACAAGGTCACAAAGGTCATAACTCAGTATGGTGCATAATTCATCAACACAAACAAACAAACCAACCAAAACCAAATTTCTGGAAGATGGTGTATAAGCAAGCAAAGACCATCCTGAGGGACAGGAATAATACACATTGGGGTGAAACACAATGTTAATTTCCTGCTAGCTACAAAACAGTTGCGAAAAGCCTTTTCTAGGATGTTGCTTAAGAGGCAGTCAAAAGTGAAGACTTAAAGCTGCTCAAAGTGAGTAGCGGCACTAAGGGCTAAAAATCCCATTTCCTTCTGGATTTGATTTAAAATGTAAACACATGTTGTTGCACCAGAAAAAAAATCACAGCGATGTTACAACTCATGACGTGTCTCGCATGATCTAATCCCGACAACAGTCAGCGTTTTTTCCTTAACGTCCTATTTTCTCTTTAATTCTTCTCCTTTTTCTTGGTTTCTCTTGCCTTGAGTATTTTTTCCACTCAGATAAACCTTAACTGAAATAGTTTTGATATGCGTCACGCGGACACATAAATAAATCAATAAGAATTATCATTGAGGGGGCTGCAGAAATCCTCCTATCTCTCCGTTCGTCACTCCTCTGGGGTCTGGCTCAACCTCAAGGCTGTTTTTGGTGATTCGGTCCTTGGTGTTCTCAGCTGAATGGCTCTTTTGTCAACTACGGTGGTGTTTTTCTCCTTCTGGCCTTCCAGCTCAGTGTGAGAGGGGCCTGGGTGCGCACCTCTTAACACCCCCACTTCCCATGCTCCATTTCTCCCACTTTCCTCTCCTCTTTTCCACACTCCTGAATAGGCTACCATCCACTATGTGTGTGCAGATGCCCTGTGTTACCGTCAGCACAACTACAAATTAATTTACTCCCGTCCAAGTCTCCTGAGATGCCCACCAACACATTGTCTCTGCAGTGATACACGGCTATTTAAGATGTTCTTACTTACACTGACACATGCCACAGGGCCAATAATGAATGGTTGAGCAAGTCGGACCATGTATGTGGACAGAGACAATGACAAAACGCATGGTGAGAATAAAAGCTATGACGGCCCCAAAGGCTATCCAAGGCAGTCACTCCATGTGTAGCAGACATGGAGGAAAACATGGCAGGTAAACGTCATGTGTGCGCCAAAGGACAAACACTATGAATCATACCATACACAACATAATGTAAGCTGCATATCCCACCTGCATTTCCAACCTGTTCAGGTTACTGTTAGTATGACAGTAACAAAAACAAAATGCCTGTTAATTTTTATGCACAAACAAAACAGCAGAAGAGAAATGTGACTATTCACACATAAAATATGTCTGGAAAATTTATCCACTAATATGCATTCACAATAATGTGATTTTTAAGATGAGGAAATGTGCTTATTTGATGCCAATTATCAACACAGTCTCTCCTGTGTACTAATGCATTTTAGAAAAACACTATAAAACGTGTGAGGGCTGAGGATGGCAATTTCAACCAATAAGCTGCTCAACATCGTAATGTGAAGATCTAGTACTGCATTATTGATTAAATGGGGGGTTCTGTTTAATGAAGGACTAAGGGAATGTAAGGAATGTACATTTATGTTAACTACTCCACCAATGTACAATACAACACATCATGCCGTATATGACTTGTGCCTGAGACTGATTAAACCTACTGATTAAAAGATCATCCAAAATGCTGGCTATTTTAAGGACCAGCAAATTAGCATTGTGTTTTCTTTCTGGAGCTGACGACAGCTTGTAGAGAAAGATAATTAAGTGTTTCATTTTGACCTCTTATTTGTAGCTCGTTCCACAATTAATTGCAGCTAATTAGGCAGTGATGTGAGTATTGATAAGCAGTAAGGTGACACAACTTTTGAAGGCGAACATATCAGACATCAAAACAGCAGCTAATCACAACGCTGAGTGTGTAAGAAGTTTCTTTAGTAGAACACATTTGAAAATGTTTTTTAGTTTTCCAAATGTAAAACACAATATTAAAAGCACACGAGAATCAGTCTGCCATCACCTTTGCTTTTGCCGCAAATGAGCAGGAATGTTAGTAGCAGGTCAAGGTATGGAGGGAGAAATGCAAGTATGCATATATAGTGAAAATATTTTATGTTGTCTTATTGCAGATGATGTGGCCTGGTGTATGACATCAGTGTCACAGTCAACTCCTGAGACAACTGATAGCTGTGAGACTGAGCAGATGGATGAGAGTGGCAAAGAAAAGCAGTGGATGAAGCAAGGTCATTTAAACCATTATGCCTGGGGTGCTGTCTGTTGCTGTGAGTGAAATCGGCAATTCTTCTTACGATGATGTGGTCACAGGTACGGAAAATACCCGTGCAATTACAGCTTTTATTCTTCAGGGATGCAACAGAGTTAATCAGCTGGGTCTCTATGGTCATGAAAAATGGAAACATCTGTTATATGTCTTCTCTGTGCACAAAAAAACTGATGATGGTGATGCTCCTAAAGCTAAATTTTATTGATCAGTGTCCTGTAGAACTATTAAAGACCAAATGTTCTCAAAATAACTACTTGACATACACAGTTTAGTGTTACATCATTCAAGCTGATGTTCTATGTTCCTGTTGTGTGTGCAAAATCTGGCAATTAGGCCCGTCTGCTTGGCAAATCAGCTTTTTTCAGCCAACTGATAGAAATGAAAGCAGGCTTGAAAGAAACTCTTGTATAATTATTTTCCTGCATTATATTGTATTGAGACATATAACTGACAGGGAGTTATTAGATTTCCCCCAAACATATAAGTGCAGATTTGGAATTTAGACTTTCCTAAATCAAATTCTTATGTATGTGGAACAAAACACACTTAAGAAAACCCTACAATCTACAATTGCTACAACACTTGCCTTTTTGGCACGTAGCCGTAATGGAGAGACAAACTAAGTATAAAAATTTGTTTTACCCAAAAGAGATTATGCCGTTGTCACCTCAAGAGTTATAACACTGCAGAAAGACTGTAACAGAAATTGCCTTTCTTCTACTGTGTACAAACAGCATCCAAGACGTCGAGTGTCAACAACTTGAGGGACTACAGCTGCATTCCAGACCCACAAAAGGCCAGTCGTGCTCAGGACTTGGCAAGTAAGGCAGGCCATTTCTGCCACATTTTTTGGGATTTAATGGCTGTATATACACGATATATCGCTAACTATCAAGAGCAATTGATGATCCTTTTCATTTGCAAATAAAGACATTATGCATTAAAAACTCAACATTTGCTGACATTGTGCATAAAGAGCAAGAGTAATTCTAAACATAAATATTCTACAACTATAGGCTATAATGAACTGGTTTGCGCAAGGCACCCCATCCCTGAAGCCACTGTGCTGAGCTTTTGGGTCAAGAAAATGGAGCAAAATTTTCCAGTGGAATCTTGGAATTACTCATTTTATTTTTTCATGACCCGTCCAGCTACTATCCAAACTCTGTATGCCACATGTCTGTACTGTCGCTGCTCAACTCCTGGCTCCCAGCCATTGTCGACAGCAAGTAAGTCATTTTATGCATACATACAAAGTAAGGTATTACCATGTTTAAGGTATTATCTTATTTGTAACCATCAAACCTCTAAAACAAATACTCTATCCAACTCTTTGGTCAGGAAATGCATCACACTTAACTGTTCCATTAAACTACAACTACTTTTCAATTTTAGGGACATGTTAACAGTCACACAGCTGCCACCAGAGAATACTATTTTAATTCCACATTATTCATTCTACATTATTCATTCACCAGTGCCCCACTTGAGACATTCGAACTCTGGGCAAGCTCCTCCTCATGACATCAAGCATCAAGTTTGGGAGTCTTGTCATGACCTTTTCCAGCAGTGAGCCCATGAGAGGAGCTGACAGGGGAAAGGTTTTTGGCCATAAATCATTTGTTTTATTAAAACATTAGGTGGGAGGAAAAACCTCAATTCGCCCGAGAAAGTTTTTTTATGGAGCAGTGCTGACAAATAAATACGCAATTTTACTTCAGCAGACGACACTTCTGACTCCACCAATCAACACTTGGCAGAAATTCTTAGATTTGGGAATGGTGAACCAGAACCAATCAGTCAGAGAGGGCAGCGAAACACCACCTGGTCTTGGGGTTAATCTAAAATAGTTTCTCATTCTGTAGAGATCGTAGTTTTGTTGTAATGGCACACAGGCGGAACAATAATGGTAGGACACAGGGTGCAAAGCTGACATTGTGTTTTGCACCCAGCTCAGCTCCTGTTTACTTGCTTATAATTACCATCCTGGCCCTACAGCCTGTTGATTGTGTCAGTACCTGAAGTGCCACAAGCACATTTCATGCAATTTTCTCCTGAATAATTTTTAATTGATTTGGCATGAGGGGCAACATAGGTTGATGTATTGTTGGAATATGAAATACTTTTAGACACTAAATTTATGGGCTTCTACACTGGGGAATAAATGTCCACCATATTTCATTTTGTCAATTCAATTCATGCCAGTAGCAGTGCAGTTCCCTCAGTCAGGTTAGCATAACGCTGCTGCTATCTGTCACTTAGGAGCCTGGCTGAAAATGCGGGGACGGAGAAGCAAGGGATCAGTGTTTACCCACCTGGCCAATTAGAAGAAAGAGAAATCTACAAGAAGGAGTCTGCCTCCAGGTACTAGTCGCTGTTATGGCAGTCAGCAGTTGCTAGGCAACACCATCTATCTGTTATTGAGCAAACTTGTTGTGGGTATGGCTATTATAAATCACTGGTAATCTCTGCACTTCAGATAAGGTGGTGAACTGATGTTGAAAAAAAAGAAAATGTGAGGTTTGATTCATTCTTGTAGGAACGTTTGAAATTGATCTTACTCGAGTGAGTAAGATCGAGTTTTATAAATGCATTTCCAATCAGAAGAAACATGATGATATGAGGCTCGCTACATAAAAGTGAAAGCTAGGGAACACGGCATATTTTATTGGAGCACAGATTTATCAGCAGCTTCGAACTTGTCCAGTGCTCCTGATTTTAAAAGATTAATCTCATGTGGAACTCCAGGTAACTGTGCATATGTTGGTGTTTTCTAAAGGAAAGATGAGCTATGGGTTTCGGTAAGGATATGATATATGCACCACTTGGCAGGGAATGCGGCGTAAGCAGAAATGATGAGAGCATTGACACATTGGTATCCATCATACAGAAGGTTGTAACAGCTCAGAGAATCTATTTCAAATTAAATACCAACAAATTATTACATGATGGAAAATGACAATTAATATTAGTATGTTGACATTTTCTGTTCATTCTTATGTTGGTTTATGTCCACATAGCAGTAAACTGTAAGAGGGTGGTCTTTATTTCCCAATTATGAAAACGTCACTATACTTTAAAGCACTATTATCTGAATATTGCCATGGAAACAGAAGAGAAAATGTCAAAGCATTTAATGACTAAATGTTTCAGCTTTAGCCTACTGGCAAAAAACAGCTTAATAAACACATTTTATCATGTTTATTTTATACATGATATGGTACCAGCTTTTAAATTGAATAGTCGGGTCTTCCGTAATATAAACGTGATTGCAAGCACACAGAATTTAATGATGCCCCTGTAAAGCTGTAAGGCTGCTGATAATGCATCTTTACCCGCAGAAATAAATACAATTACTGCAGGCACAAGTTAACAACTATTAAAATTCTGGGTTTATGCACAAATTCAAATATCAGAGTTGGGGCCGTCTGACACTTGAATAGAGAGAAAAAGGGAAAGAGAGAGAGAGAGAGAGATGAGGGCAACTAGCCAACGCATGTCTATTAGTACCAGATTTTGCCAGATCCCCAGCATGAAAGACACGCTCCCTAACCAATGATTTCTTTCTGTATTTGTAATTATTTCATTAAATATTATATCAGACCTGCAGCCCACAGCTGCTTGGTTCAAAGAAAGTTTGGTATCATGGCCAAAAGCCCAACACCAACACCAACATCTCTCTCTCTTTCCCTTTGTCCCACTCTCTCTCTCCCTCTCATATACAGTCCAGCAGTGCCAGCTTTGCCCCAGGCTGACTGATCACAGGAAGGAGAAACATTTTTGAATTCTGGGGAGGATTGAGTCACACAGTCCCAGCATCAGGCTTTATGTGTTACAAAGCTTTGCCATTTTTCACTACCGCACACCGCTATGATTCAAATGGAATTTTAATGGCCTCCTCTGCAAAAACTGCATTATAGTCAGTTCCTATTTGTCTCTGGATTCGTCTCCTGCCTGATAATGCTCTATGTGATCATTTTGGTATTTGCTTATTCGTTTCACACCAGGTATGTTGTTTGTCCAGTGGCATGATTTAATGTAGATCCAGCCATCTTACCACGACTCTTAACTTTTGACCCATTAATCTGGAGAGCAATACCTATTTGCAAATTGTCACAGATCAGGCTTCATATATCTGATTGATAAAGAACTCAGTCCAAGAATGTTTTTTTTTTTCATTTCAGGTTTTTTTTTTTTATTTTACATAAATTTTAATATTTGGTTACAGAAAAATCTGTCCAGAAACAGATATGATCACAGACGGGACTGGGATGAGTGAATGCCTTTTCTATCTCATAGTGATCTGTGCAATCATGTGAAAATATCTGTTCTGAAACGATGCTCAGACGCAGAAGTTACACAGCAGTAATTTTTCCTCAATATGTAAAATACCAATGCTACATCTGACATGAATTCGGATTCAGATTAGTCATATCACTGACCCTTAGGCTGGCATATTATGGTGCCAATTTAATTTAAATTATACCTGAAAATTTCAGCCATAACCTTTAGAAACTGAAAGAAATTACAATCCTGTATTATGCAGGTATTGACATTCTCAAACAGCTGCCTTGCATGGATGAGCTGTAATACCTTGAGGAGCTCACCTATTTATATTCATAGTCATTCGTATACAGGAGGGGGCAGTGCAGTGAACCTCTCCGTCTCCAGCCAGCGGAGGGATTCAGAGTGAGAACAGTAGATGGATAAAGTGAAAGTTTAAACCCAGGGCTTATACACACAGACACTATAATCCTGACAAAATCTCCCTCTACTATCCCTCACAAGCAACTTAAGGACACGACCTTGTACTTTGGGTCACATAGTCAACATTCATGGATGTGTTAAATAAGCAACCCAATCATTCAATCCATATAAGTCAATTCCAAAGGTGTAAAACACTGAGTTAAGTCTAAATATGATGGAATGGAATGTACAATACAGAAAATAAAAGATAGGTGGCAGTTGACTCGTTTGTAAATGTTGTTTACCTGCTTCTTTTGGATGTCTGAATGCAAAGTTTGGGGGAACGCTTGCAAATTAGTTTCGTATGTGCTATGCAAATTGTTTTATGTTGCATGAAAATAAATTCCCTCATGTTCCTGCTAACCAGCGCAGACACATGACATACAAACAGAGAATAGGGGTTAGATTTCACCAAAGAGTGCTCCTCTAAGATGAGGAAGTGAAACATCTGTCTCTAAATGTGTTCTGTAAACCTCTGCGCAGTAAGACACACACAAACATATACACAAAGAGTCATATATTCCTGACAGGATTCAGCTTTCTCCAACTTATCGAACATTTCCTAAACGTCTAACAGACACACACACTAAAAAGTTAACGGAAAGCCATTTAATCACAGGTACAAACAAATTAACCTTTAAATACCAGTAGGGGCATTTTAAGCGCTCGTACATCTATTAGAGCTCTGGTCTCTTGCTGTCTCACACTCAATCAACCCCCCACTCCAAACACCCCTTTGCATTTGGCTGCAGCAGAGAAGCGAGGTGAGTCTGTATGTGGGACATCACAGAGCTCATTAATGTGACTATGCAATCAAATCAGGTCAGATGGATGCATTGGTGCCTGGAGGAGGGATTTGATAGCCAGCACAGAAACGCCTTATAATAAGTTAATTAGACATTCACTTAATGGTCCTGCAGCTATCGTATCACCAAATAGTTCTTTGATATTTTTAGGGTTTTGAAAATTCAGTACCACAGACTAGTGTCTTATCAGTAGTAAAGTAACGGGAGACTCCTCATTAGGATTAGAAAACAGCTTTCTTCCTGGGTAGCAATTTGAACAGCTGAGGATACAAAAACAACAATCACAAGTTGCCGGCATTTTGGCAAGACTGAGATATTAGGACACAATTTTTGGCAGGCTTTCTGACAGCGGTCCAGGAGCTATAATGTTTCAGACAGTATGAGTCAAATAACCCCAATATAAGCTCAGCATGTACATTTTCTCATTATACATTTATTCTGAAAGTAAAGGGCAGATGGTTAATTCAAAGTGAGAAGTACAGTACCTGCAGCTTAGGTGCACTAGAAAATTGAACTGAACTGAATTGTGTTTGTCTAAGTGTCTTTGCCTTGTGACCTACATGCCTGGACAGGCTTGGGCCTCCCATGACAAGGACAAGAATAAGTGGCTCTGAAGACAGTATCAATATAGTACAGTCGAAGATTTTCACTGTCTCTTTCCCTCTATCCATTCAGACTTTCACAGTATTATTACTATTATTATTATCTTAAAGCCTTTGCTGTCACAAGGGTCCTAAACTCTGATAGTGGCAGTTCACAGGAGACCAAACACTTTCCCTAAGGTGTAGTTTCAGTCATCTGGGCGCTATTCCTCATGGCTGGTGTCTCATGGGCAAAGCCAAGACAACCCGGTATCTATGGAATTACAAGAAATCAAGGGTAACGAGATAACGTTGAAGAAATAAGAGCTGGTGGTTCAGTTGAAAAAGTCATTATGTAATTAATTACAAAGTGCATATTACATCATAAATAGACTTTAAAAAATATTTTTTTCACTAGTGAATCATCAATACTTTAGGGAAGTGAGACATTGTGTTGCTTTCTTAAATCAGTGGCACAGAACATGTTGCACTTAGACATAATGTAAATAAATAGGCTTGGCTACTTTTCTTTATTGAATAGGGCCTTAATCGCATACAGTGACAACCTAAATGTGTCTCATGAACGTTGTTACTCGTGACCGAGCTCATGACTGGTAATTGCTCTTTATGAAGTTGGAGAGCTGACCCAGCTCTAAAGCAATATAATTATTAGCTCTCTATTGACAGGAGAACCGTGCAATGGGGCACAAACGAGGATAAACGATGCAACCTTAAAATTCAATTGTCACCCGCCACAGTGTCAACAGGAAATGATGGTTGTACAACAACAAAATGTCTGGGCAACCGCTGCTGTTCAGTGATATCAATACATCTTGTTGCTACTGCTAATAGGCTGCATGACGATGTCCTTGATTTCATTCATAGTATACTGGTGAATGGAGAAAACTGTGTGGTACATTGTCACAACAGTGAACATACACAGTCCTGTGGGATTACGTCATTAGTTTCCCTGACTGAAAAAAATGCTTAAATTACTTTGTGGCAATGTTTTTTTTGTATTAGCTGCTAGTATTCCTATAGGCAGTTGTTGACAGGTCTTTTTTATCTGCTGTCCTTTCCCCACGGCTGCAGTTCACTCAGCAGCAAAATGTTAAGCTGGCCTGTGTCGAGTGGCAAGGTTACTGGAGATCATGAAACCACCTGGCCCACAGTGTTTTTCCTCAGTGTGGGAGTGGGGGTGGCAAAGGGCTGACTTTACCATCACCACTTCCTTGACTAGAACAGATGTGTCGATTGCTGAAATATACATTGAAATGTATACTCAACCATTTTTTTGCAGAAATATGTCACTGTAAGCGTTTAAGCAACACAGTCACTGAGAAGGCCTAAGAAGTTATTAAAGCTAGTGATGCAGTTGCCAATTTAGGGAACGCTGCTGCAAGCAACTGTGTGTTCAGCTTTGCTTCACTTCTGTGTTCAGACTGCGAGAAATCACGTCGCGGTGTCGCAGTCGGAGGGTGATTTGAGTTCACTGATGGATAGTTTGAGTGTCAATGCAGCAGTACATGGGACATAGTATGCCACAAATCCAGCTCATGATTGGCTTATGATGCATAATATCGCAACATATTATACTATGTAGATATACAGTCTAATTTCCAGAGTAACAAGCAGTGAAATTTTTAACTTTTTTTTCTGTAATTATTCTATGTCTACCAAAAGCCAGTGGTTGAATGTCTGTCTTGTTATGAATTTATACAGACTTGGCAATTTGTGTAGAAACCAGTGCATTGTGAGCTTTGTGAGTAAATTATCATAAACTTAGTTTATTGTTTGTTTATCATGCAGATTTAGGCAATTAATCTCAATGATCAATTGAGGAGCGGAGCAAAACATTGCTTTTCTCTTTGGCAATCACCAATGTAAATTGAGGCACTCATTAAGACCAGCAGTGTAATTGACTGGTGGTGTTATACTTTGATTTACTTCCACCAATAAATACAATACAATCAGTGTTGTTTGATTATACTGTTCTCGTTATTCTCAAGTGATGAGATGGATTTGTTAGGAAGGTAATGTATGATTTACCCGAAAAACATAATTTGGACAGGATGATAGTATTGTTGAGTTTCTGGGCTGTGAGGTTGCATCTTTATCGTTCTCTATGCCATACCGAATAGAAAGAATTGTCCTGCATTGGCAGATCTGATGCCTTCAAAAACAGTGAAGTAATATAGTTATAAGAATGTTTTGCCCAGTGGTATTTTGAAAAAGGCCATTTCAGGAACATAAATGGCCAGAGGGAACATTTCTTGGAGGCAGAGTTTCCTTTGTGTTGTATCAATTTCTTATGGCATGCTGTTGTTACCCTTCTCTAGTGGTGCATAAAGGCTCCCAAATCATTCCTTTACTGTAGGTGCCAGCCTCAAGGGTTTTTTACATTATGCTTTAAGTCAACAACATTGGGGTTGCACAGTTCCTGTCTAGCCTTAGTATTAGAAGGTTTTTTTGCAACATAGATGTTTCTACTTATATCTATCTATTCAGTTCGATTTTTTGTTTTTTTGGGGGGGGGCAGATGGGAATTTGGTCAGCAATATTTTACTATTGGTAATTGCATGTTTCACACAACATGTCTCATACATAGTTATTTCTGTGACACTGTGAGAGTCCAATGTGATTATTCTGATGCAAAAAAATAATAATCAGTAGTCCACAAGGAACCAAATTAAGTTCTTGTTTACGAGGCTGATATATCGTCGTCATTTCACAAATAAATGAGCTTTCCAGGGAGAAAAAAATGGGACTTGATTTGCTATTTAATCATCTTGAAGATGCAAACCTCTCAAGTACATCTGTCATATACTAATTAGCGGCAGTAGCTCCTGAGTGGATTGCTGTGTCTTCAATACAGGATATTATGCAATCAGACAGTGACATCCAATGACAAGTGGACAGTAAACATTTATATGTGAAGGCCATGAAACACTTTTGTTCACACAATATTATAGCTGCTAATATCTAGAAAAACTTTCATCTCCAATGAAGCCCTTTTTTGCATCTAAATTCACATTGAAATGAAGAGCTAGGGCTTCTTCTAGTTCTTGGGTATTAACCAAAGGTGTTCAGTATATGTTATTGTCACCAAAGCTTTGCTTTAATACAACATAATAATGTAAGTGGTGATATATTTTGGACTGTTATTAATAATGATCAGAGAACTTCATTGTTTTTAATCATCTTAACTCTTTTTGTAGATAGGCCTGTGTTGTGGTAAAGATTTGCAGCTTTTTCCAAGATTTCTTTCAGATGAACAGATGAATAATCTATTTTAAAAAGATCTTGGCCTAGCACTGCTAATGCACTATAAAGCAGGTGTGGGTCATGTCTTCTTTTGGTTTAGCTGGCCTTTTGGAGTCAATAAGGAACCATACAGCTGACAATATTATCTGTTTTATATCAACAGCTTTACCTTCACCTTAGTAGAAATGTTATAAGGACAAAAAAAGATGTGAAGCCAACTTAAAAGGGAGTTAGAAAATCACAGCCATAATGCGACAAGAACCAGTGGTTAAAATAAATAATTTAATGTTTGTCAGAAAGGTTATAAACTCTAAAAAATATGCATTGCTCTTTAAGTAAAACGCTAAGACCACACATACTACAAAAGACACTGACTGCAATCTAATAATCAAAATATCTACATGTATAAAGTAGGTATTTACCTTGCTTACCAGTTCTAAACAATTGTGGATGTTCTGATTTTAGGAGTACTGGTACAAATTCTAATTATCATTAAAACCTTTTAAATGTAGTAAATATCATCAAGCATCAGTTAGCAACAGTCAATGTTGCCTTGAAAATACAAAACATGATGATATACTGTCTGCATCATATATCTGCAAATTCTATTCCTATTACTTACACTTAAAACACTTTATGCTCTTCAGTCACACGTATTTTGTTCCTTCCTAAATTTGCTTTAGAAGTGTTTGCTTTAGCAGTAACACAATACAAGGCTGCTCTGTGCTTATGTCAGTTGCTGTGTGCTCATTACAGTTACTGTCACTGTCTTCTTACTTATTTGTATTTATGTAAATTGTAAAAGGGTTCATCACATTTACTCAAATTCAGCACGGTACAGAGACTCTGTGTGTGTGTGTGTGTGTGTGTGTGTGTGTGTGTGTGTGTGTGTGTGTGTGTGTGTGTGTGTGTGTGTGTGTGTGTTTCATTGTGGGAAGATTCTGGCTGGTCCTCACAATTTCAAAGGGCTGTTTGAGTATAAAGACTTGGTTTTAGTGTTATAATTATGTCTAGACTCAGGTAAGACGGGGTTTACTGTTGTTTTCCCTCCTACATTACAAGTAATTTAATGCTGTGGCAAATTACAGTAATACAATTCAACAGCACCATAAACTACAGCCTTAAAAATGACCATAAAATATAAATTAACATTTTTCTAAGATTTTCCCTCCATGGGCTTGAAAATTTTTTGTGTCAGAAGACTGCACTGGGATAGGTGTAGCAACTAGTATATTTGCATGTCAACATAGACCCTGCGCCAGATCATATTTGCAAAACAGGCTTTCATTGTGTGGCTGTGTTGCTGTATGGTCATGTTGTATAAAGGTGGCGTGGTGACTCTCAATGATTCACTCAGGAGATAAGCTAAGATAGCTCTATCTATAGCACATTCTGTCCACCTCAATTGAAATATGTTGTCTCTTTATCACATATTATCTATGCTTACCCTTTAATGTTCCATTGCTTTGTGTAATGATTTCTAGAGAAACGGCCTTTAAAAGTCTGTATTTCACTGAAAGAACACAGCATTTTATTATTTCAGCCTATTTACTTAATTATGGGTTACTCAATAGGAGCAGACAAAATGTACGTAAACAAACTGAAACGTCTATGTGATGCTTGTATCGGTGTGAATTCTAGTGGATTCTAACTTTTAATATGCATTACTTCATGATTAGTACTTGTTAATGGCTATCGATAAATGAAGTGAGTTTAGGGACATGTCCTAAGGGACTGGTCCTATGTTTATCTGCTCTGGGTGCTCACCGACAAAGTATAATGTTTTTCCCTTCATTAGAAAAGCTTAACTAGTTATGGCCATTTGGGGGACAAGTTAATGGCAGCCAAAAAGAAAGGTTAAAAAGTGAATCGCGGGGCCATGTGGGGAGAATTGCACTTCTTCCATGACTATTGTAATGCTTTTGGTTGTAAATAAATGTAAATACGGGTTTAGTAAATACTGGTTTTGGTAAATTCCTATGACTAATGGTTTGAGTGGGTTGAGCACAATGCAATTTCCTTCAAACTGTCCGTGGAGACATCACAAATGAGTGTTGTTTATTTTGATATCAGAAAACACATGCATGTCACAGAGAAAGAAAACCAAGGCAGCCAGAAAAGTGCATCAAAGTAGATGCTTATTATAGCTTGGGGTATGGGGGAGGTGGGGGATTTCATATTCATCCATCACATTTTCAAACTATGACAGACAAAAACAGTAGTTTACAGTGACATTGGCTGTGTAACTGCTCAGCCTCTTTTATAAGAATGAGCGAAGCTGTCAGTGGGCCTTTTAAGAAAGGAGTAAGCAAGAATAAACTAAAAACTGAGCAAAAGAGAAGTTAAAACTATCAAAAAGCAAAAGGCATCAAACAGCAGGAAAGAAAATCACTGAAAATAATAGCCAAGATGACCTGGTTCCTCCCATTTGTCATTAAATTCTATTGATTCATAACAGCCACTTTGAACAGCTTCAAATGAAAATTGCCCCAGCAATTGATCCATCAACCTGTCGTACTGTGCACCAGTTCAACAAAATGCAATTCAGAGATGTGTGAGCATATCGGTTGCTCATAGCATATACCGTGTCATTAGTATCATGGTTATGTGTCAACATGCATTAAGGTATTTCTCATAGGAAAGGTCAGGAAAGGATAAATGGTTGTTGCATAGAGACTAGCATTGTCTTACAAAATGAAATATTGTTTCTGGGATTACAGCTGCTCGTTTTGATCCTGTCAGAATCAAGGGGCAAGTTTTCTGATGTACACTGAATGAAAAAAAAAAAAATTATTCCGCTAATATTACTGAATATGCCTTAAAGCAGTTATCTCAACAGCTTTGAGAAAAACTGCGCAGATCGAGCAACCACACGAGCACACACTCGCCACATAATTTTCTATGTAGACGCCAGATGGACATGCAGAACGAGGTGTAAGATGCGACCATGGCTTCAGACGTCACTACAGTCCTCATCAGGAAGCTGCCTGCCTTTGAAAAATTAACAAGTTCCCTGTTGGCACGCCGCAGCCATCCTGTTCTGAGTGTGTGTCGGTGTACGAGACAGTAAACAATGGAAATAAGAGCAGAATGCAACGCGAGTGTGCAGTGATGTTACTGGTGCAGCAGCAATCGGTGGTTCTGCAAATGTGGTACTTGTCGATTTGTGTTCGCATGGTGCGGGTTATGAGAAGTTATCAGAAAGAGGAAAAACAGAGAGAGAGATTAGGGTAGCGAGCAGGGGTCCAAGGGAGGGAGTGTGATTAGTGTATTAAGCATGCATCAGAGCCCCTCCGAGCTGTCTCAGCAGTGGCAGGGCGTCGAGATAAATAGCTTTAATATGCCTGTATGGCAAAAGCACAGCAACAGTTTTTTCCCAGTCATGGCCTTGGGGTATGACAGACGTAGACGCAGACCTTTGGAAAGCTGTATGCCAACCCCCTGTCCTTCCTACCCCCAAAAGCTTGTGACCCGTTGAGACCCTGGGGACAACAAACCAGCAGCACCAGTAGGAAAAGGCCAACAATGTTAGTTGCACCAAGGCTGGCTAATGCACTGTTTTATCTCTTCATACCCTTGTGGTAGTAAATCTGACCTTCTGTCTCTTGTTTCAACATGGTGAAAGGAGCAGCAGTAAGACGCTGACCTCTAAAGCCTTGTTCCCTGCGCCCCCCTCCCCCAACAGTACAGAAAAATGTCAAGTATGCAGACATAAATCTTCAAATGCCCTATGCAGAAGTTTTTTTATTGTACTAGTTTATTGTCAATGCATAAAATTCAGCAGAGGAAAAGCTAACACGGTTTTATTAGGTTTTTGATATGCTTTATGAAAACAGGCCATTATTCTTCAAAGTGTTATGATGAGCCCCATCACGATGTTCCCTTTGTGCACAAAGAATCCAACATGTGTAAAGGAAATGGAATGCATTGATTCTGCACCCAGCCGTTTGTTCTTTAACATTTTTTATCGAGCCTTTATGCGTCGACATAATAAACCTGAATAAGAACTTTAGGTCTATGATTTTAAAAATAAACCTTCTCTTTGAAGACCGACTTACATTGCTGCGGCGTAACTGCCATGTAGCTCACAAAACTCAAGTGATTAATGGACAAACTACTCAAGAAAGTCTCAAACACTTTAAAATAGACGCAATTGAAGTTAGCAAAAATAACATTTAACATAGTGTCGCGGTTTTGTTTTCATCCTCAAAATAGCTCTTTTTTACGCTAATTAGCTGACGTAAATCCTTTAAAATTATGTGGAGAGTGTGATTTCAATAAATAAAACATATTTATTTTTAAATATGGTACATATTATTGTGATGTTTTTGAAAAGTATTGTCCACAGAAAACAGAGAAATCTGAAGAGTTCCAAACTCTACCTTTCGAACTTTTGTCTAAAGATATTGACACTCAAGAAAAAAAGCAGAAAGTAATCTCAGTCATCTTCCATTTTCTGTATACCCTCTCTGATATTCCCTTTTTTCTTTCACAAAAGAGAGATTTGAGTTGCTCAGGTGATAGCTTGACTGATGGCCATCTTGGGAAATGAAATATTTGCTGAGACTCTGTGCCCTTGAAAGTTAATTCACAAGAACACAGGGGAAACTGTGAAGTAGAACAGTAATGGGTTTTCTGTCCAGTTTCATTCACTTTGCTTTACCATACATTTGATGTTCTGAATGCATAATACATTTTTGAGGAAACGGTTACTGAAATGGTAAATAAGAGAAACATATGCCTTATGAAAAAACGTAATATTTTGCAGTAGTTCAAAACATGAACATAACTTCAGGTGCCAGGGTGTGCTAAATCTTAAAAGGGCTCGTACGTGTAAGAAACGGAACAGTAAAAACTGCATTTGATCACCATATTACCTACCTACACCTAAAAAAAAGGTTGAAAAACATTGCTATCGGCAAGCCTGTGAATATTCTCATTCATCCAGGTCATAGTTATCTCAAGGAGATTGAATCGAACACAACTGGATTTTTGGTTTTTCCCTTTTTTTGAAGACGTTTCACCTCTTATCCAAGAGGCTTCATCAGTTCATGCTCGCTGACTAGGCTGAGACTAGTCCCTACATTGCTATCGGCAATGTATGGAGTTGAATACTTGATCTAACCAAATCTATTCAAACAACTCATCTGAATATACTATATTTATTTGAGTTACTTTGAGGAAAAATTTTTCTTTGTCCCACAGTCTAACTATTAAGCTTGGTGAAACGGATATTAACCTGCACATGACCCTTTTGAAAGTCCTCAACACATGAGTGGATATGTCATCTGTTTGATACAAACCTCTCAAGCATGAAAAAACCTGCCATTACTAAGCTTGTTCTTGTTCTCTCTGTAACTGACTATTTTACATCAACAATGAGGGCTTAAGATTCATCATCTAATCATCGGAGAAAAATCACTGTTTGTATCTTGCCCTCCTACGGGGCCTGTTTGACACTGGGATCAAGAAGTGCACTAAAATCAACATTTCTTCCCTGACCCCTTTCACCCATTCCAGCAAGCATGTGCTCCTAGTTCTCCCAGTGGGAGTATGCTCACCACCAACACCAAAACTACAACTTTGCAACCTTTTTTAAAGCCATCTCCCCAACAGACAAAGATCTCAAACCTTACTGGTTAACCAAGAACATACTGTAAGTACGCAGTTATTTGTTTGTACAAATGTCTCTATAAAAGAAGAGCTTTACTCATAAGGCTAAGGTCACAGTAGCAATGAACATCAGGGCTGTGGGATATAATTAAAAATTATTATGATGGTAATGCTGACTTTTTAGAGCATGATGGTAATTTATTGTTGTTGTATTACGTTTTTTCACGTTTTGGGAGGATAGTTTGCCCTTTATGTAAATTAAAAGTTAATACGGCGATGTGGGAGCGTATTAATACATTCCCAACAGCATTTTTTTACAAAAATCTTATCTTATCTGGAAGTAACTCCCCTAACTTTGACAATAATTTGTGATACCTGCCCCACCCATTTTTTGACAATTACATTCACTGCAAAACACAGGTTTTGTTTTACAGAGCAATATGAAACCGAGAAGATGCTTCTGATCCCTAAAAAGACCCCTGCTTATGATCCTGCTTAATTTTGATGGGTGACGACAAACATAAACCCGACAGTAAGAAAAAAATAGTCCCTGCTGATTTTTTAACAGCCATCAACGGCGCCGTTGACGAACACAGGAGCAACCTGACAAGACATCACAAACCAATCAACATGTCTTGTTCAAAAAGGTACAAGCGCTTGTCTGACTGCTCAGAACTACACAAATAAATTGAGAGACCACTTTTTCTTTAAAAAAGGTAAACAAAAAGGTATGATTGAAAACAAAAGCATTAGATTCACTACGGCTAGACCTCAACAACGGTTCACTTCAGACCCATTTTCCTCTTCCAGAGAGCCAATTGCAGACTGCAGACGCAAGTAATTGGCCAAAAGTGTCAGTGGTATATCTAAACCAGCTCTTTCTTTACTGTTCCAGCAGATGCAACAGTGCTGCTGTGATGCAGCAGGCTGTAATTGCAAGAGGTGAGAAGGCCAAGCCTCTCTGTGACTCACATAGGTGGCTTAGAGGTGACTGCAGTCCCTGCAGTGTGGAGTGCTGCCTGCTTGAAAGGGAAGTTGACCTAGACAAGACAGGAGTCTCTCTTTGCCTTGTGGGAAGCAACACAGGGGCGGCGGCAATGGGAAATGTGCCTCTGTCTGCCCACGTCGCATTACTTAGACCTAATGGCAAAATGTCACTATGGAAAACACGTCAGCCACAAAGATGTTTCAGGGACAGAGGCAAAAATGACCTCGCCAAGGTTGGACAATCATTGCCAAAAGGGTGTTTTAAGTTGGTTCCAGTAGTACTATGGTTGCGGCTCTTCAGGCAAAACAATGTGGTGCACTAATGTTGTGTTTCTATTTTTCCCCAGCGAATAAAGGTGTGAAGAAAATGCCTCAAGTGTTGCAATGAATATTCTTTGAGGTGACGCAAAGTGTACTACCTCTGTGTGTGTGTGTGTGTGTGTGTGTGTGTGTGTGTGTGTGTGTGTGTGTGTGTATTCAAGGATTTTATCACAACATATTGACTGATAAGTCAATAATGCTTCATTCTACATACAACACAATTTTATTTTGAATTTGACACGTAATAGATTATAGTTTTAGCAATATGTCATTATAAATATAACCATTTTATTTCCTTTAAATATGCCCCAAAGCCAGTATAGTGATCTATATTACAGTGAAAATGGGTTTCTGAACAGGTAGTGTAACCACATATGTTTTAATGTATTATATTTTATACAGTAACTTATTGTTCATGTTTCTCATATTTAATACAGGTTCCTTAGTGGCTGTAATCGCTCATCATTCAACGGATATTATGCACGCATTGTCATTCTGCCAGCATTTTTCAAATGATAATTTGCTTCCCATAAACATGACTCTTAATTTGTGGTTGAATTAAAATTAAGTAATGCCTGTGTGCGTGGTTGGGGACAACAGTTAGATTAGATCTTAGATGTAAATGACTTCTTCAGAGGATGATTGTGTCCAGAAAATTAATCTCATACACTGTTTTCAGCTTCTGTGCATGACTATTTAAAAATAAATTACAACATAATGGTTTTTGTTGCGGTTTTTGTCAGTTATGCAGACTTGTGAAAGTATGGTCAAATAAAAATTAAGATCTAAAACCTCCAACGGCTCTCGTGATCACTCTAGTCTATACCAGATTTCTCATCACTCTCTAATCTACAGTTTGGTAAAACAAATTAAGTTCTTAGGAAGAGTAATTTCAACCCTCACTCTACAATAACAAGGTAATATAAGTATATTCTGAGTGTCTCTGAATCCCCATTCTGCAATGTAGTTTCAGCAACTCCAGCAGACACAAATTTACAGTAGCCAGTACTCCCAAGTAATTTCCTTGCAGCAGATATAATGTTCTCCAAATGAATGGTACCACATTACAAAGTCATTTCTATTCAGCTGTTCTGTTTGGAATTGAGGGCCGTTACATGTACATTATGTTAGGGGGAAAAAATCTGATTTAGCTGGAGAGTAGATGTATGACCTTGCTTCTTGTATGTAGTATAGCTACTGTGACAATTAAGATTCACTTTATATTATATTTAACATTATTTACCATCCAGAATTCCTATTTACAGTTGGATGGTTGCGGATGCTTTCCATACAGTCTTTTGCTGTATGGTTGCATTCAAAGAAAGATAATTATTTGAAAGACCTATTATTAATTTATTTCTATTCTAAATATTATCTATTCGTTTATTTGTAATGAAATACTACTTACAAATACATTAGTTTAATAAAATGAATTGCAGCAGCTGCCTCTGGTATGTTTATCCTCCCATTTAGGGACAGTATTCGCCTAATTCTTATATTTTGAAAGTTAGTGCAGCTGTCGGCTGATTGTCTCACCCACGTAAACAAACTGTGACTGTTGTCACTCAGAGAATCACTATATTGTTATTAAAATGTACAGATAACCCTCTTGAATACAGACTGAATTAATATTCACTCATGCAATCACTTAAAAAAAAACTGTTTGGTGCATTACCACCAAATCGCATCACATTATGCTATATTACAACACATCACATTCCGCCTCATTTGTCACCTTTTATGATTAGCACACTAGGTACCTATTTTGCCCCCAGGCCCCCACGAGGGACCTAATAAATTACAGTGCAATGTATAGTAAGAAGAAAGAAGTGATAAAGAATAGAGTATACTCTTTGTTTACAGCCCTAATGTTTATGTACTCATTACTTACCCACCTCAGATTTGCTGTATGCTGTTTGTACTAATAAACTATATTGTTTGCTCCATATATCATGCCAATGCAAATTGCCACATGCATCCTGATGCCAAAGTAAACAACAGTTACACCACTGAATGTCAAAACAGAAAATGAGGCCACACAATCCAACCTTGATTAAGTTGCAGGAATACAGGTACACAGCTGACACAGTCTGCCACAACTTCCACCTCGAAGCAATGCTACTCCATTCAATACAGCAACAGTAACAGACCTTGACGTGGCGCAATCAATCTGATCAATGGGCAAAACAATTAGCTGATGCAACAGTGCAAACTGCATCTTCATGAAAACATTAACAACAGACATGCAACCATACGTTCAGCAGTAAGCATCACAAGCAGCTCTGAAAACCACACAGTAAACAAACAGCCCAAACCAGCAAACCCTTGAATAAGGTCCTACCTTTAGGAGTTGACCTTGTACCTGTGAACTGATGCATCCCATCCTGAAATTCCCATTCGAGGCAGTTTGTTTTTGAAGGCCACACTTACAACATCCCAGTGCTGAGGAGATGTCTTCCTCCATGTCCAGTGTCCAGCAGGCTTATCCAGGCCAGGGATATGCTCCATTCATGTAACCCGGGATCTGTCATCCTCTCATGGCGTACAAGGGCGCCAGTGTTTATTGTTTACGTCCTGTGTGTGGGCGGCAGGGGCTGCAGCGAGGCCCGCAGGCTCCCATCTCATCTTTGCCTTATCTGTCCCGCAAGAGCTGTCATTTACAAGGCTTTGCCAAGCAAACACCACCTCCGAGGCCGATGACAGCCATGATGCCGGCGGGAAGGGGGGGGCCTGACGTCGCCTTGTTGATCCTGCCGGCAGCCGAGCCGATGATAGCACCTGTTGCTAACGAAGCTAACGCGGCTCGGACGCTTCTTGTGGTTGATATATGAACGGCAGCGTTGACGCATTCCCATCATTATTCATTGTTGTTATTATTATTATTATTGTCGTTGTTGTCAGGCGTCACATTGTGAACCAATGAAACAAACACAGGGGACAGAATATTGGTGAATTTATTTAGCCAAACTAACCGCTCGCTTGAAAACTCGCACCTGAGTTATTTTCTTCGTCGCTCGCTGTAAAGCAATGGTTCTCAAAGTGGGAGGCCCGCCCCCTACGGGCGGCGCAGTGCCATTGCAAGGGAGGCGCGGTTTCATTTTTGCACCTTTTTGTTTTTTTCCTCTCAGGTAGTTTATGAGTTTGAATTATAGTTTATGAGGTTTGTATTCATTACAATGTGTGAAATAAAGTGCAATGGAGTCTGAAAACAAAATATATGCATGTCAGGTTGGGGAGGGGTGTGTGAAAATGTTCTTTTCAACCGAAGGGGGCCCCAGCAGAGAAAGTTTGGGAACCACTGCTCTAAGGTGCGCCGCTGCTCCCCTCCATGTTGTGGAGGCAGTGTTTAAATGTAAATAAAAATAATAATAATACAGATGAAAAAAGATATAATTAGGCTATCATGACAAAATGATCGAAAACAACACACAGGGATTCGAAGAGAGTTGTTCAAAAGATATACCATCAGAAGAAGAAGAAACACCTTTAATCGTCCCAGTGATGAGAAATTAACTTCTGCACACACATAGTACACAACATGTTTTTTAATACAGTTTTTGTACAAACACATGCATGCACATGCAAAGCAATAGGCTGCACCACGAGGAGCATCTGGGGAGTGAGTTCGGGGATATAAGGGCCTTGCTCAAGGGCCCAAGGTGATGAACGGCAGCGGACAGATGGTGTCGCATTTTACTTAGTCGCTATTAAGGTCCTGTCATGTCGTGCCGAGTCAAATCTTAAACGCTAAGGGGTTATCACAAAATAAACGCACCATCTTGCTGTGTTATTCAACAGAGAAATTTAGCATTGAGTCTTAATGCTCATATTGAGAGGCGCTGATAATTAGTTGAACTTCCTATTCACATACACAAGAGCAGAATATCAGTGTGAGATTCTCTCACTGCTCGCTGATAGAACATGTAAATCAATTACAGTAGCCTTTTTCTTGCTGTTAAAAAAAGAAATTATTTTAAAGTAAAGTCTATGGAAGAATAATAAGAACGTAAAGTGCCCAATGAAAGGGCCTGTGGGTGTATGTGCTTATAGACTAGATGCCAACTTAATTACCTATCATTGTAATGGATGACTGCGCTTTTTAATATTGTTTATTAATAAATATTTTGTTTGCAATCAGTAGATACAGCTCTCACTGGGCTCTGACAGCTATGGTTCATGAGATGAGATGTTTACAGTGGACAGAGGGTTTACAGCTGATATACACCAATGATTTCCATTCGACTGAATTTGTTTGTGTAGCCTGGGTTCTGTTTATTGTTATTACCTGGGAGTTTTTCAGCTTTTTACAAACCCAGATCCAGATCTCATTACCCAGATGTGGGTTGCACTGTTGTGTAACGGTGAATCCCAGAAAACAGAATTTTCATTGCTCAGTTTTATTTTATTTTATTTTATTTTATTTTATTTTACTTACGGCTTTTCTCTTGATCCAAGACTATAAAATACTTGAGGGGGCTGAGCTGCGTAGATCTCCTCTGAAAATAAGACGGTGATGGTTCTTACCTGAGAAAGAGGTTTGCCTCATGGGAATACAAGATACAAGATAAAGCTATCATTAGCATCTACTTGGTATGGGCTGTGACCAAGGGTACTGTGCCTCTGAAAACAATACTTCCTGTGACATTCCACTGTTTGATTCTCTGCAGTAACCTTGGCAATTGCCTCAATCACAGGGAATTAATTCCAGTCATGCCACTCCCTCCCCTCCTCCCGAGTTGTATCAGGCCCATGCATCGTACCAGTGGCCCTGATTCACCCTGAATACCAGCCAAGTCCAATGATTTTCAGGTCCCCAGACTCCTGTTGGTATCTGTCTGCCTCCGCTCTCAAAATGGGCCAGTCTTTTGTCTGCACACATACTTTGCACTGCCAGATTCTGGCAGATCTAGTCCCTTTCTATTTCCATGCTCACACTGAACGATGCTGAACGATGCTCTGCTTAAAATGTTGTAGCTAAGAATCCTGGAAGACTGTACACCACCGCCGTACAATCTACACGTATTTGCTGTCAAACAATGAGGTTAAAGGCAACCCTGGTGCATAGTGCCCATAGAGAAAACACTCCTTGTTGTGTGCAGCATGAGGGAGTTTGGCATGCATGTTTTTCAGTCCAAACACTGAAACACAACATTTGATGTCAATAAAAAATACATTTTGTGCTTTAAAAAACCTAAACCAATCTCTCTCGACTTTTTCTAGAGCTCCAGAAATAACAGGTTGGATTGTAACTGTTTTCAAGTGACTGGGCTGATCATTGTCGTCTAATGCAATAGCGTATCATCAGGCTGCTTGAAGGTTTGAATGTGATTGCTTGCAACCATAGATGAGTGACCATTAGGCAAGACGAAGATGGGTGCATTGAGGGAACAGCACCAGCAGTGAATACTGGTGAGAAAACAGTGTGCACGTTGACGTTTAGGTAGAAACATCCTTCGCAGCTTTGGAGACGAAGCCACCTGGGGGCAGTAAATATAGCACTCTGATAGTTTCACAGTATTTTAATAGCACCTAGAACTGCTTTATAATCAAAAAAAGATATATATGGGACCTCTAAGTATTGCCTTGTTATGAGGTCACATGAGAATGTGGCCATGAACTGGTAGTGATTTCACAGCACCTGTGCACCAGAGCGTTTCTGGGTAAATGTACATTACATCATGCTGAGAGGCCTCTTTCTAAGGAGCACGGGCAGTGATAATAGCTCTCAGCCTCAATTGAGATTTTAGTGGGCAACAGCAGTTACTTTCTTCCCTGGTGCTGAGCACAGCCATACCACTAAGCCTGCTTATTCAAAGGCCCATGTAGTGGAGCCATCCCAAATATAGGCTGCTCCCATGCCAGGCAGGTAGCCCTGCTTTCACTGCCAATTTCCCAACCATCTCATTGTGATAGTGAAGCCCTTACCACTGAGGCATTTTCAACAGCACTCGTACGTGGAGCCCGTTTCCAGGCTAGATTGGTCACCTAGAGGATGACATTTGCGAGGTTTGCTGTTTTGGGGCTGCTAAATGGCATCATAATTGAAAACCCTCGTCCAAACTCTTGTAATACTCTGTTGGAAAGGCTTTGATAAATCATAATTGACTCTTGACAGCAGTCACCTTACAGCAGGAAGCTGTTCCGGCTCAAATCGACCAGCGAGAGCCTTTGTGTGTTTTGCGTTTGCATGCTCTCCCTCTGTGTTGGTTTGCAGTGGTACAGACAGAGACGGCAGAATTTAGGTCAGGTAAACTGGAGAATGCAGTGTGGTTTCAGTTGAATATAAATAAACTAATTTCTGCGGCATCACTAAACCTCATAAACATGAAAATGAAAAAAAAAAGTTTCTCATACATTTTTTTTTACTGAAACATGGGATATGTTCTCCGTAAACATTTTAGCCAACACGGTGTTAATATGTTAATTGGCCGATTCATTAAAATAATGGATAATACTGAATTAATTAAAACCATATCCTCAAAATCTGGTTTGGTCAGGGGCATTGTTAAGACATCGCCACCTTAAGGGAGTGGAAACGATTGCACTTTAGACCAATGATTACCTCATGCAACCCTTTTGAGCCATGCACCTGGCACAGCGGCACTTAAACTAGCCAAATTGGATTTGGACGATGCACTTGCACCATGCCTTTTGGACCACGCTCTCAGACTGTTAAGACAGAGCTCTGTGAGACATTTACTGCCTCTTTCCCCGTGATGCGCCGGACAAGGACTCAGCCTTCACGAGCCTGAACAGGAGCAGTTCAGCAAATGGATAAATCATCAAGCGTCCCAAATAATGCATGTCTGTAATGTGCAGGCTGCAAAGAGGTGCTAAAGGGATTTTGTTTTGTTTATGGGATATAGCCCTTGACTTTTTTTTCCCTTTATAGTCCATTGTTGGTGGATATTTTTTCAGCAAAAACATGCATTATGTATATATCCAGTGTAGGGGCCATATGGATTTTTATCAGGGGGAAATGATATGTATGCTCATGTAAAGGAATGGTGACCGTGGGGAGGTGGGGGTTGAGTCTATGGTGGGACGCCGGCTTAGACCAAAGGCATCTGTCTGGGAGTGTCTGTAATTGGCTGCCGTGTGGCATTGTCTCATTAATATGGAGCCCAGGGGAAGGAGACGGCCAACTTCCTCCCTCTGTGTTTGGTTGTTTGACTGTATCTCCACTGATGGTAAACGCAGTGCTCCCAGGGCGCCCCATGCCTGTTGCCTGCTTTGTTAAAACCAAGAAAATGAATATTAATGTTATAAAGACTGGGAGCTGCAGCAGCAGAAGGGGGTCTTCAGTCCGAGGGCTGTTAGGGCTGATTTCACGGTGTACTTAAGAGGTTGTGTTTTGGAGGGTCAGACCCTGCAGAGAGACGTGCCCTATCAACATGCAAAGCACTGCCGATGCTTTATTCCCTCGTCCGCCGGCCACTGTGGCATTTACTGAACAAATGTCCAAATATAAATGATACGGAAATATTTTTGTTTAAACATTCCTAATTCTCGCTGGCTACATACACACACATAAAAAATTTTTTTATGAGTGCACCAAAAAAAAAAAAAAAAAACGGAGCCCACTTGTGTAGTAAATTAACTGTGTGGGCACAGGGTACAGGAGAAGTGCTGTTCTAACCTTGATCTTTGGAAGGCAGTAAAGTACCTTTAACCATCACGGTAACATGTATGACAGCCACCGCTGCCCGTGCTCGCCTTCCATGTGACACCAGTAACGCCAGCAGCAGACATGTTGATTGGTCCATTTATTCCACCACTAAACAGCCCAGGACGGCAGCATCACCTTCTCTTTCTCCAGCTGATGAACCTGCCAGAACACAGATTACAGCAGAAATAAGACAATACGAGTCTCTCCGGTTTATTAGACCATGTTTTGTTTTGTTTTTCCAAAAAAGACACAAATAGTAACTGTTTTAAAAAATGGCATTTGACACTTAGTGTGACTTTTTTTGGATAAACGCGCTTAGTCGCACTCTCGACCCAGATAAGAGGATCAGTGTCAGTCTCGTACCAACCTGTACCAAACAGTCAAGACACTATTAGCACGAGGTCAACAAACAGACCTGGTCTGGTCATAGGTCTCCAAATCTGTTACACACCATTTTTACACTGTTCCAATGAATCACATTAGATTATTTTTCATTCTAGTTGAAAAAAACTTTTTTTTTTTAAATTCTGGGACAAAACCAGACCAGCTGTTTTACTCACTCTCTTCAGGAAAACTGACTGGACATGACAGAATATAACTTTCGGTTTTTGTATACAGATATTTTTTTGAAAAAAAAACACTTCTCATCCAACCGTCACACAGTGTGAGTAAGAACATTAACAAAACGAGTGTTTGTGTCAAATGAACTAGTGTGACACTGTCCAGGCTAAGTGGCCCTGACCTTAAATCAGTCACAAATCCAAACTCCAATCAGGGCTTATTCTTTGAGGCGCAGTTATAAACAAAAAAAAATCTACCTTTGAACTGAACAATCTGTGACCTTTGGGGGATGGAGAACTTCTGAGGAAAGCTACATAGCCGTTTATTCTTTTTGTTCAGAGCTTAAGCTATTAAAACACTGCATAAAGCCAGAGACTGAGCAGCGCATAGAGCTTTAAAGGACTTACTGATTTCAAATATAATATTGTTACACAATCTGCTACAAACACCTCATTAAGATCAAGTGAAGTAACTGCTCCAAATTCCTACTGCGTCAGTCCCTGCACCAGACTGCTGTGTTAGCAAATAAGTTGATGAATTATTAATTATAGAAAACACAGAATTCTCACAAGGGAGTTAGTCTGTATCCTCAGTGCAGACAACCACAGAGGGACATTCAAGGTCAAATGAAATGGGTTTCTTTGCCAGCTGTGGAAGGATAAAGACACTGGAAAATACCTATAATTGGTTTAAAACTCTGCAATGTGGAAGGCGCCCCCCCCCCCAAGCCCCTCGGTCACATTGGCTCTTTTTTCAGCGGCATTAATAAAACTTCAATTAACCATCAGGGGTCCATCTTCCAGCTCACCTTACTAATCTAGTTTGATGGAAGCATTTTCAGAATCAGCAGAGCCAATTTATATGGCTCCCACCTCAGTAGTGACTGGGAGCATTGGACGCTTGTACCATGATACCCGACAAAAATGTGCAAGGCTGCATTATGTAGTGTTGTTTTTTTTTCTCTCTCTCTCTCTGTAGCCTTCGCTGCAATTTGTAGCTTTACAAACACTATCAAAACACAAACCTGATGTCACACTGGTTAATAGAATCTGACCCCCGATGGTTAAATTATTTAGGCACTTTGAAGAGAGAAACCCAACAAGCCTGCCTAATTGATACACCCACACACAAACACACACACACACAGCTGCGTACGGGGGTGCAGATATTTCCAGACACTGCAGACACCTATTGGGCCCACAGCCATTGCTCTCCCAGCATACTGGAGGTTTTTAATGAGTAACCACTCCATCACGCCAACATTGTCTTCGGCACAGCTATCCAAACTGCACTATAGGGTCGAAAAGACCTTCTATTAATTTCCCCCAGTAAGTGACATTAAGTAATTGATTCTGTTTTTGTTCCAGCCAAGTTCTCACTTTCAAATTTCCCATTTTTGTTTGCTTAAATTATATTTGTTGAAAAGTGCATCCAAGCAGCTGTAATTCCTTTATGGCTGATTTAAATGAATTCATCAAAGGGCGCCATGTGGATTTACCAGTCGTCACAGTCGTTGTGGGATACATCGCGAATGCATTTTTTATTTTTGCAATGAAAAAGAATGGTTAAGTGGGCCACGGTGCCCAAACTGGCAACTGTGTCGGAGCTTAACGCCGCTGCGTAAAATAATCATCTCATCAATTTTGTTTTCGTCGGACGTCTCGCTGTATTTCTTCACTATCTTTTTGCTCCAGATGCATCTACAGAACATTTGGAGGACTTGAAAGTCCAGTGACTGGAGAGAAAAATGCCATTTGCGTTATAACATAACAGCATAATTGCTCCACTTTCTTGAAAATAATCTTTAAATATTTAAAAAGGCAAAATTTATTTTGTCAATATTTGGTCAAAATGAAAATTCAACTTTAAAGTAAAGTAATTAAAAGTAAAATACCACTATACAGTCAGACCTACCAATGTATGCTGTACCTGTGTACAGTCGCACTTAATGATCACTTGATCAAGTGTCTAAATTCAATATATGCTGTTTATTATGTTTTATCTGATTAATTAAGTGTTTAGCTTGTGACCTTAGACCGTTTTTGATTGGAGCCCGTTTATCTACCACCATAATCAATTTTGACTTAAATCTCATCAGCCACTTTACAACACAGTAATCTGTGTCATGCTTGCCAGTTCGTGCAGCTCCCCAGTTCACTCCTGTAGGAGCCAATTGCTGTAACATTTCTGTGCTTACTCTTCAGCAGCCATCTGCTGCTGTCTGTTTACACATGCCACTGTGTAAATTAGACCCGAATAAATAGCAGAAATTGTCACCTTGCAGATAAAATGAAAATGTCTCATTAGAGTAAAAGTAACAGCATGTGTCAGTGAGAAGGACACGTCCCAGAACTTCTACCCGGATGTGCACGCTCACTCGTACGCCATTCATCAACTAACGGAAATGAGCAGCGTGAAATACTGTTGATATACTGTAGGGATAAACAATCGGTTTAAATGATCATTTGAAATTTAAAATAGTAATAATGTATTGTATAAAGATGCACAGTTTGCATAACGTCAAAAGCTGTAAATAGTCATGTGATAATGACAACCATTTACATGATATATTATTTACATGATACCACATTACACTATGTTAGATGCTGATTATGTGGCATTGCAGGCCTGGTGTTTCACTAAAAGATGCATTTAAATCATTGTTATCATGGTTAATGGTCATGTTTTTGCACAAGTCAATTAATCTTAATTTTTCTGAATGGGGACCCTCCCCCTTCCACCTGTCAATACATGCGCAGAGAAGTGACGGGGGTCTTGCAGCTGTCACTTTGTCAAGCAAGGTAAAGGTGATTTAATGCTCTCTCCATATGCTTAATCATGTAAAACACACAAACATGGTGGTGATTTGTTGGCTGCCACTCTTCCATGCATCCAGGGTGAGCCAGCGGATTGATCAAGCCAGCTGGATGCTCCAGCTCCACTTCCACTTTAAAGCCATTAATCCAGGCCTGTCTTTGTGGTTTTGCTTTGTTATTTGACAGAAGAAGAAGGTAAAAAAAAAAAAAAAAAAAAACCCAATCTGTTTAATTTGCTGGCAGTTCCAAAACACTATAAATTTCTGTCATTTTCAGCGAGCGCTGACTTTTGAAAGGTTCGCATCCTGGCAGTGTCAAATTAAACCCACACATGCTTGGTCTCTGCCTGTAAACATTTTAATGAAGCGTATACATAATCATTATGAATCATCTGTTCAACTGTGCCTCAACTGATATGAGTTTTAAAAAACAAGTTTGAGGAAAGTGAAGGAAATAAACTTACCTGAAATTTAAGTTGCAGAAGCAAAACATGGATTTTGTAAAACACATTAACCCATAAGAAGCCACAGGGACGCAGGTGTTTGTTATCCAGCTTTATCCTTGACTTTCATTCATGAGGTCCCTGAGAGACACACACTGAACATCCTGGTGGGTCATGTGACGGGTCATGTGATTGTGTGGCGCTATAACAACATTTCCAAGATGTCTGTGTGGCAGGTTAACAAAGGTGACAGAACTAGTTTTTTGTAGACAAAGCTCTGATTCAAACCATTTAAGAATTCTAACACTTATTACATTTCATCTGTTGTGAACACAAATATTGAACAAATCAGACAAATATCGTTAACTTCAAAATTGAAAAAAACATTTCCATGTGGTTTGCTAAATCAGTTATCATCCACCATATTTTTCCATGAAGGAGAAATGGGTTAAAATCAACACAAAATGAACCTCAGCAGTAAATAACTTGTCCATTGACCCAACATGCACATAGAGAGTCATGTTTTATGAGGATTTCATTTACAGAAATGCAGGAATAGAGATATGTTTTTTTTTAATATATCAAACCAAATCTCATTAAGGCACAGAAGCTGAGATGTTTCATAACCCTGCATGAATATACAATCCCAGTGTGAACATTATGGACTCAGTTATGGCTGGTGTTGTTGTACACCTATGTAAGGTAATTGTAGAGCGAGCCTGGGTCAAACACATTTAGACTTAATGAGTATAGTTGAACCTCTTTCTATCTTTGTATATACAGTACAGTATATCCACCCACATGTTGGCCCTATGCACACAGTGCCATATAAACTGCCTGGAAATGTGCAAAGTGATGGACATATGACTGTAGATATTTTAATCAAAAAAAAAAAAATCTGTCGCATCAGCATGATATCTATATTGGGGTCACAAATGCTCATCTCGATGTCATAATCAATTGTTGACACCTTATCTGATGCTAATCTATTCGCTACGACTGCAGAGGGAGTGTTCGTGAATGTTTCGCCGCGGCATCTGAGAAGGTTAAACTTTTCTGGTGTGTGAGTGGAACAAATATCAAGCAAATGAAATGTCAAAGTTGGTACCTCTGAACAAATGAAATGTCAAGAACAATTCCTTGGCCCGGTCACTCCCTCACCGGGCTGATCATCTCCAGGTAGTTGTATTTGTAGTCCGACATAAGAGGGCAGACCAAACAGGCTCTCTTTCCCTGAGCTGACCTATTAGCACCCTATTATTTGAACTGGCGAATGGAAAGCGCTTGTGGTCCCGTCTCCCCCCGGCACAGAAAGTTAAGGTCACAAAGTAAAAATCCCTGGTACTTTTCTCCGTCCTCTGGCTCCCGGCTCGGCTTTCTCCCATTTCCTCAGTGCCTGGCACGGAGCCCTGATTCCTCCCAGTGTGGACATACTCCCATGCACCAACTCAGACTATCAAAACAACAGTCATTAGGCAAATTTGCTTTGGTGCAGGATTACGTTAATTATCATGGAATTATCACTTCATTAAAGCAGACAGAGATAAATTATCTCTGATGAAATGAATGCAAAATGAGGAAATAATGATCAGGCCAAAAAAAGGGGGTGGGGGGGAAGGGAGGGGGGGCTTTTTTGTCAAAGGAAATCAAGTCATTGTGCTCGAGAGACTTTATCCCTATGAGCCACTGCACAACAGTGCAACATGCAAGTGGGGTCTCTACAGTGCAAAGTAAAGGCCACCCACTCCTTTACTCAATGCAGCCATATTTCCCTCTATGATCCACAACAGAGCCTGCAGTAAATTGCAAGAATCATTAATCATGGCAAATACCAAACTGAATGAATGCCTGCATCAGCCCTCAGTAAGGCTCTTTGTTTCTGGGCAAAGGCTCCATGCTGCTGCGGCAGGACAAGAGTGAGATTTTTATGAGCGTAATTACGTTTCCTTTTTTTAAATTTTTTTTTTATTCAGTCGTATTTAGACGGTCACAAACGTTCGCTCCGGCGACCTCACCCCAATCACGTTAAAGTGATGCGTTTCCCAGACGACACCGCCCAGCCATACTCATACTGTGGCTTCCCCTATAAAGCATGAGCGATTACATTGTGAGAGGCTTTGGCTGTGATGTGTGAGGGCAGTGGTAAAGAGAAATCTGGCAAATCTTCACGGAGATCATCTGCTTAGCCCTTCAATAAATCATAACACCAGCCCTGTTTTTAATGAAAGAGAGAACCGGGGAAACGTCCACTTTCCAACATGGCTGCTGCAATTTTAATAAGCCCATTTCTTGCTTGATAGAAGCATTGGCATCTTATTTTTTCGTTATATCATGAGGTCTTTTTCGATCGTCTCAGCAGAATAAAATGGAGCCCTCGGGGTCATCAGGTATTCTATTTGTGGTCTGTTATTCTTTTAATCCCAGCAGTGATGTAAATGACGGCAGCACAAGGACACTGGTCTCTGCTTGATTTCTAATCAGGGCGATTATATTTCTGTGGAAGCGTTACACACTTAGCAGGGGTCCTATCTTTCCATTCACATAGAAATGTGCAGGATGAAAGAAATGGACTGTTCCTATTAAGGTTCAGCCGCTGGTTGGGAGAGAATATTGTCGGAGATTCGTGAGAGAAAAGGTTGCCTCAAATTACGCTCCAGCTTTTGTCTGCTATAATTCATCCATGCCCTCGTTCATCGTGATTTCGGCTAAAACGGCTTTTAACTTTGGAACGCATGCAGGTTCTGATGATGTGTTTGTTGCTTGTTCCTCAAGGCCTAAGACTGTGATCGGCGAGGTTATGTTGACGGACAAATTGTCGCTCCACAAGGAGAAGGACGCTGTCTGAATGGAGCGAAAACATTTTTCTGATGCGTTTACCCCGTCTGCCTCCATTACTGACTCCAAACACTTTGGAAACACACGTTAGTAGCAAATCTGTCTGTGACAAAAGACGCAGGACATTTTGTAAGCACCCTTTACAGTCAGTAAGTACTGTATGTTACTCGCTTAATTATTCATTTATGGATTCACCACGAGCGCTAACTGAAAGTCAGTGAACGTCCTACTAACCCGTCGTTCTGTGACCAAACAAAACGTCACTTTTGTCTTCTCTCACTGCTCTCACTACATCTCTATCTACGCTGCTGATCTGGGAACACGATAAACCGATACTGTAATATAGACGGTCCCATAAAAATAATGATGGCGTGCTGTTTCATAAAAACGCTAGCTGCTTTGAAAACTGGGGTGCAGGTTTATAAGGAGGGATCCTGTTCAGATCAGGAAAACAACTTCGGGTCCCAAGAGAGTCAGGGAGAGAGGCCAAAAGAATCACCGGGGGAGGGAAGTTGCTAATGCACACAGTTTGTCATTGTGAATCAACAGTGGGTTTCCCCCCCCCCCCCCCCTCCAACCCCTCACCCTGCTCTCCTGCAGTGTTGGTGGTATCACCCAGGCTTTCCATTGTCTCCATGTTTAAGGGGAAGCCTACGACCAGGCTACTTATTCTTCATGAGGTCACACTGAACAAAGACACTTAACTCTCCAGGGACATATGCGACTTCTAAAAGCATCACATTGCTGGACTGAGCTGCATCGGCTGTGTGAGTCTGAATGCCACTTTCCAAAGAAAAAAAAACAAACTTATATTTAAAATAAACCTGAAATGAAAAATGAAACCACGGGGAGCGTTTTGCAGTTCTACTTGACAACAAGATTATGATGAGCATGAAATGTGCATTGAGACTGTGCTGTAACAGGTGCTGGGGAATCTTCAGCGTACAGGATTGTGAACTGTAGGGTTCTGCATATAGGACACTGACAACACGGAGATGTGTTTGTGGTGACGCAGCCACTGGCCACCGGGGCCAGAGCGCATTCTTTCTCTTTTACCTCTTCGATCCTGACGCGATTTCATGTTCTCCCTTTGTGTCGTAAAGAAATCTGTCTGGAAACAATTTCTGCAACTTAAGCTGGAGAAAGGACCATGTCCAATTTCTTTTCACCGGCTGCACAAAAAAAAACAAAACAAAAAAAAAACCCCAACAAAAAACGACACACACCTGTAGTCAAAGCTCCAGGCAATCCATTCACTTTTGTTTGGAGATTTAAATAACACCAGGAACAATAAGTAGCATGGACTCTGCACAAGGTTCTAATTTCAGCTCTCTGAGTAGCCTGCTATTCTTTCCTGAAGAATAGTGAAATCCTTTCAAGCTCTCTTTTTTTTGTCACCAGCTTTTTACAGAGTACAAAAGCATCCACTTACAACAGTGTTGTGTAAACACTGCGTATGCGTGGATATGGTGACATTTCATTTGCATGTAATTACTTTTTTTTTAGAAAAATGTTAACAGTGTGTTTTGTTTCAACTGGACTCCATAGTTGAAATTTATGCTCAGACAACCTACAAGCTCCAAGTTGCTTACATATGACATAAGTTATTTAAATAGGGGTCATTCCTGGTCGCAGTGGGAAGACAAACTTACCAGGAAAAAAAAAACATTCATTCAATTAACTTAACCACTTAAATCTATTCAAGAAACCACTGGTGAACTTTTCCTTTAAGAGGAAAAAAAAGCTGATTATGTTGGAGTATTGCTACCACTGGTTTGACACAAAGGTGGATCGTAGTGGAGTGGAGGTAAAGAAATGCTTGTTCTGCTTTGTGATTTCACCCATTCAGGACTGTTTGTCCTCAGTCAGAAGCCTCACTTGCACTCACTGCCTGGACAGAGCTGAAGACACTGAAGACCCCGGTGTGTGATGGCTCTAAAGTGCTCACCATTACTTCTCCTAGCAGCAAGCAAATAACAAGCCCAAAAACGCAAACACAAACTGTGCATCTTGCTTAAAAAACACAGTTACACACGGGCAGATAATCAAAAAGGGTGAAATCAATATGTCAACAAATGCAGTGAGATAATCACCAAGGCTCCTTTTGGTTATGGCCCCTCACAGCACATTTTGGTCTCCCTTTGGATTGCAATCCATTTCTCCGAATTACTGTAGCGGAGGAATGTTTGACCCTGTGTCTTGAGCTCCATGCATATTCCTGCAAGAGGCTTCACTCCACAGACACAGCCAACATACTGGAGACAGACTCAAACATGTTTCCTTCATATCTTGAAACATTCGCTTCCCTTTTCATCAACACCTCCAAAAGGGTTTGGTCAGGTACGGGACATATCTGTGCCATGGTAAAATAAAACACTGGCAAACAGAGACGTTAGGTCAAACAGTCATCCTTCGATCATGCATGTCCATGAAGAATCCCGGTGGGATTCACTGCCGTGCTCCCGCTGACAATAATGGAGGCTTTCAAATGCCACAGTCTTTAATTTCTGGTCCCTGCTATCAACTTTTCTTTCCTCCGGAGAGTCCGAGGTCAACTGGCCCTGTCCCACAGCCCCAGAGCCAGCATCCTGGGCATTAAGGGCTGAGAGAGGTGGCTGAGGTCATGCTATGATTGCTGCCGGTGATGGCAGGCAGAGGGGTCCTGGGGCTCATCGGGCCCCTTCTTAGACAATGAGGCTTCAGAGAGCAGCTCCCAGGTCAGTTTTATCAGGGCATCACTAATGGTTATGATATGATCTGTCCAGCATCACTCCCAATTAAAGCTAGCCGGGGGAATGTGGCAGCCGCTGCTTTCCGTCTCACTGAGACACTCACTCAGTGGTGTTGGCTGAATGCAGGCCATTGTTTGAGCCACTCATTTCGGGGGTGATCAAAGTTCCATTGTGACGACAACAAAGAGAAGTGGCCACTGGCCAGGCCTATTAGATATGTGGTTGTGGTGGGGAGATAGAGAGGGTGATCAGTCTTCTTACTGATAGCGATGACCAGCCTACTCCTCATTGTTACAAGGACTAACCCCTTCAATACAATATAAAGCCATAACAAAAGGGGAGTCTTCTCGTTTGGATAGACAAAGAAAATACGTCCAGGAGAGTCTGTATAATTTCTACAAACTTTCTCCGTCTGCATCGAGCTGGAATCCCATCCCATGATCTCACCACTTTCAAACAAAGGTCTAACCTCCACTCTCCACCCGGGCCCAGTGTGTAAGGACTTTTCTCTATGCAGCCTACAACTGGGACCAATTGCACAAAGGCAATAATGATAATAATAGTATAACATTGATAAAAGCAATTTTCCCTGAAGAAACTTGTCTGACTGAACCTCTCAAAAATGAGTTAGTCTCAAGTCTCGCCTACTCTTACGCTCTTTTACTTGAAGAAAATAAGATAAGAGATGGTGGTTTCAAATGCCAAAGTCAGGGTCTCATTTGCATGACTGTAATAAAAAGGAATTTACCAAACAGCAATGGACCAGGGGTAGATCATCACTGTCTGTAGATACTGCATTTGCGTGCACAGTCATTGAAATAAACAACCGCATGGCGCCATTGGACTCTCCAGCTACATCAAATAACAGACACAACTAAATTGGCCCATTATTATGTTGCTACTGGAATAAAAAAAAAAATTACTACAAATGCCCTCAGAAGCTGCCATTTTACACACAAGTGTATTATTTTACTATCATTTTATGTTGACAAGGCTTATGCCAGATACTGTCAGACATGTCGGCAGTCACCTAATCCCACGGTGAACCTTCACCAGAGGTTAGCGGATGGAGTAGTTGGTCATAATGAGGCAGGAGCAGCTGCAGGCCCTTTTTGATAGAATGAGGTCACTGGAGCGACAAAGATCAACGCGCCTGATTGTGGGGTTTGGTTGAAGGGGGGGGGGGGGGGGTGTTTCATTTATAAAAACAAAGGGGGGGGGGGGGGGGGGGGG
>JAFBJQ010002438.1:0-23026 GCA_016785345.1 Trinectes maculatus | reverse complement strand
GGGGGGGGGGGGGGGTCTGATTCAAAAGAACAAGCAAAGAACTATTTTGTATTGAAGGAATGCACAACCGCAAGCCCCCTCCCCACCCCTCCCGCTCTTTTTTCAATGCACATCTGTGTCAGAAATAAATCATTTTAATTGTTCTCTGATTCCCCCGTCACCATTTGGCAAAAAGATAATTAAAACATTAATAGGATGCTAATAGGTTGTGTGTCCTGTAACCTTTGATATAAATCTCGCCGTAATGAAGACTATTGTCCGCGAATATCGCGAATCCGGAGTAATTAAACACGCATGGACAAGCACCGTTCGGGGGTGGATTTACAAATACAGCTAGTTGCACTGTATGTACGAGCTGACCCAGGGGACGCCACGGATTTAGAAGACAAAGTTTTTGCATGTAGGTTCTTAATGAATAAGCGAACTATTCCGCTGGTGAGTCAGTTTTTCGCGTTAATGATAACGAGACTGGTTTCTTTAAATGCTTACTTTGCCCTTCAGTCGGAGGTAGGAACGTACCACAGGTTCAGGCAGGTTTGTTATGGAGACCCAGGGGTATAAACACTAGCGAAAGGGCATGAGTAATTCATATGAGTGGGGCAGCGCTGGAATAGTGGTATTGCCCATGAGGAGAGAACTTAGCTGCAAGAAACAAGATCCTCCTTATAGACTAATGGATGTGTTAGCAAGAGTGCTTTCAGACCAGCTTTCATGTTGGCTCCACCAGAGGGTAAAGAGAGAATGGCAAATTAATTATAGAAATGAAGCCAACCTCCTTTTCTTATCATAGAGGGCAGCTGTGTGGCAGCTGTGTTTTCTCTCTCTCTCTCTCTCTCTCTCTCTCGCCCGTGCACGAATTTATCCCGTTCAGCATCACTCCCCCCGCTTCTCCCCGTCAATCCATACAAACTTACTCAGGAGAAAGATCTTCTGTGTACTGCGAGAGTTGAGAGTGGAGTCGTTATTGAGCGAACGTGTCATAGAAATGGCCGCCGCCTGGCAGAGACAGAATCGGGGGCCCCGTCTTGCCTTTCAACCTATTTCACAGCGTTTAGGCCATTCCACTCAAAGTTGACTAATAAATCAATATTTCAAGCGGTATCTGGTGTTGTGGTGACATCACGCCGTGGCGTGCGCGGGCACATAAACCTCCAGCTCTGCGCGAGTCTCGCTGACAGGCTACATGGTCCTGATCAGTGTCTGTACTTTGAGAGACATTTGGGATGATAAATGTCGCGACTAGGGAAACGCGTGACCCTCTCTCGAGCGAAATGAAAAGAGCATCACCGTCTGTGATAGACAGCGGCAAACCCTCACCTCACAGGCTGGAAGATTCCCGAGGGTCTGCTTTGGGAAATAATGGGAAAGAGCAACAATGAACGCATGGAATATTAATGCGGAGTGGACGCCAGCCTCGGCTCAAACCGTTCATTTCCATCATATCATGACAAATTGAATTGAATGGACGTCACTCCATGTGTTATTGTGCCGCTTTGAAGAACGGTTTTCAGAAACATCATATTAGAGTTAAAGACGAAAATGGAACATCTAGTGCGAGTGCAGTCTAATGCATAAGTCAGGATTTATATAAAACTAATATGTGCACATTATCTGCAGGATCATTACACACAATACAACCACAAAAACAAAAACAAAAAACGTGTAGAAAGTCGAAATTTCACATCGAGTTTAAAAGTAGCACAGGTTGAGCAAAGACAAGGAGACGACGCGGAGAACATTTAATAGTTTAATTATAAGCTGCTGTATACATTCAGTGATTATTCCGATTTTCATGTTGCCAGAAGCCATGGGTGAGACCAGCAAAAAACATTCAGCTACAAGATCTAGTTTGTTGTATGCAATTTGTCCATTTCCATTCATATTCAACATTGTACACAGCTTATGGGCAAAGCAACATAAAACCACCGATTCGCTGATACGCGACGTGGTTCTTCCGAGACCTTCATTCGAACACAGTTCCACCCAGTCGGTTGTGTGGCGCTTATCTGAGGCGAGAACCATGTTTACACCGCTCTGGTCTTCACCTTATCTTTGAGATCAAGTGAGCACAGATGGCAAAGGGTGACAGCAGTGCTGAACCACGCTATTCTGCACATCACAACGCCCTCGGCCAAAACCACAAACGTCTGGTTGAAACTTGATTGGGCCTAAAAGGAAATCTGACTCATCAGACAGGTATGATAGGTGGAACCCTGTTTAAAACAATGCTGGGACCCGTCCACTCTCCTCCATAGATACTAAGATTAAGCAACATCCGGCGATCTTTAAGGTTTCGTTTGCATCTTTTTTGGTTTCTTTTGCTATCTCACTCTAAGCTCATTGGACTGACACACTAATGTTGGTGCTGAAATTGCTTTTTTGTCGTTTTTGTTTTTTTTGTCTTTTTACATTTTCTATTAGCCCACACAGAAACTTGATGGCACAAGAACTGACCAATAGGAAACTCTTTACAACAAGGTAGACTGCAAGTCAACAGTTGCCAGGGGTCACACAATAAACAAATAAACCAAAAAAAAAAAAAAAACAACAACAGGAGAATCATTTTAATCCGAGTTCATTTTGAAAATAAAAACAAATCAGGTTCAATAGAAAAGCAAAGGACAAATGAACCAAAGCAAGTTAATTTCAAATATAACTTACTCATAAAATAACTACACAGCATTAAATATTCTCATTATACATTTTTAAATTATTTATAAAATATATTTTGGCATATATGTTTTTTTTTAATTTTTGTGTTTGTGTAACAAACGCTACCGTAGCTTCAGTTGAACACCAATGTTTATTTGTTTTTTTTTCCTCTTGAAACAAAACATTAAAGGGATTGTCACATAACAACAGGTTATTAAAAATGATAATAGTAAACCCTATACAGAGTTTCACATAGCAAGACATGAGTGACGATCCCTTCTATCCTAGCCCAATAATCAAAAGTCAAAAAAGTACAAGACCAGAGCACAAAGTTCTAATTTGTGCTCCACTGGCTACAATCAAGGTTGGGCACAGGAGATTTCAAAAGCAGTAAGTCTTTTTTTTTTTTTCCCATACAACTCAATTTGAACACAAGGATCCGTCTGTCCCATGTCCAGTGTTCAGAGCAGCTGGGCAGATAGTGAGAGTTCATTAAGCTCCATCCATGATAAAATATAAATACTGTAAAGACCTCACAGTCTGATGACACTGGGATGTCCTCAGGGACACACACACACACACACACACACACACACACACACACACAGTTTCTGTTATTAGTTGGCGAGAGGGGCGACTGAAACTGAAAGGCCTCCATTTCCCTTCTCCCGAACGCGCTAACAAGTCGCTGCGCCGAAATCCCGCGTGCGTCGCGTTGTTTGTTACAGCGACGCAGCTCACTATACAAAGGAACAAAGAGCGATTTTGGCAGCGAGGACAAACTGCAAAACCAAAGAAGGCAAACATCAGTCCGTGATACAAAAGTAGTCCAAAAGGCATGACTGTCCAGGTGTCCAAACACGTAGTGTCCTGCTTTGGCGCAGAGGCTGCGGCGCTCCGGCGTCCGCGTCCGCGCGGTCGACAGCAACCTGCACGTCCACGCGTTGCAGATTGATAGAAAGGAAACCGAACAAAAAGCAAACAAGGGAAAAAGTACTGCGACTACAACAAAGCCACATCCACTACCTCGGCTTGAGCACACAACTACCTGCAGCATACTGCCGCGAGTATTGTATACTGCAAATGGGTGTGTGTCTCTATTTCCAAGGCCTGACCTTCCTCTGTGTACACGCAGCTATTGCGGGGTATATATATGCGAGTTCACACTGTACATGTGTGCATGGCGGTGTCACTTGCTAAAGCACGATGTCCTTCAGGCGCTTGCTGCTGGGAGATTCCTTGTCCCGGCCGTCATGGAGAAGCGTGTTGATCTCCCTGACAGCCGGCTCACTGTCCTTCCCCTCCGGCTGCCGCAGCAAACTGTGGTTGGCGATTCGCTCCGCGTCGCGGCATTTCAGGGTGTTGTAGGCAGATGACGGCTTGGACACTGGGCTCTTCAGGTGCACGGGGGATGTGATTGGACTGGCCGCCTCGCGCCCGTTGCCAGCTTCGCGGACTGCCCCTCCATTCGCCTTGGGGCTACACACCTGTGACTCCTGAGTCCGCTTTCCCTTCACGTCTCCCCTCTCCACATCCTCTGGACCATCCTTGCCAAAGGTGGCAAAAGTCCTCTTGGCGGTGCCGTCTTCATAGTGGGGCACATCCACGGTGGTGGCCTCGATGGACAAAGCGATGACGTTGCGGGCGTGCTCGGGTGACTTGGCGCGCGCCGGGATGGGGACGCGGGGCATCCAGCAGCGGTCGGAGTGGCCCAGGATGCGGCACTCGTCCTGGCAGTGGAAGCCCTCGTTGGGATCTGTCGAGAACAGAGAAACACAAAACGTTGTGAGCTCCATCTGTAAAACCAGCTAGATTGTTTTCCATTTTTGCTCCTGACGGTAAGGCTCCCACATGGCCCTTGTTGGATTTCTCTGTGCCAAAACCGGCATGAGACCAAAAAAAATGTTTGTTTTAATGAAAACAGCCTAATTTAAATATTACAGAGCGATTTGCCTTCACTTGTGCTGTATTCCAGCAGACCGTGGTTCTACTACCTGATAACTATGACTGCAGGAGCAGGTTTGAAGGCAGGTTTAAACAGTGCGTCATCGACACCCTTTATGCACTCATACAAGTTGTGCTCCTGTTTGCCTGCTGCATCTCTTTCTTCTTCTTCTCTCATTTGGCTCGGAGACTAATAAATGTGTAATGATTTTTCTTATTGCTGGAGTGAAAAAAAAAGATTTGTCTGATTGTCTGTGTTCCTGAGATCTTTTGGACGTGGGAGGACATTCAAAACATTTTTACACTGACAAATAAATCGTCCCGCATTCTTCCGCCGCACCGTTTTGTAACGTTTGTTCTCCTGTTTGTTATTAATTCATATATAAAACACTAAATCACAGATATCGTTCAAATCGTCTCTGCGTGCCACTGTGTTTTTTCTTCTTCTTTTTTCTTTTAACAGCAGCTTCGATCTCGAGAACGATTTTGTCGCACAGATATGCAATGACACATTCCTCTCTCGTTTTTTTTTTAAACTTTTCTCACGTCTAGCAAACGCCATCCTCTGTTCCACAGGCCCAAGGTGACAAGAGAGGATTGTGAGAAGGATTGCCATCGACCCAAATGCATACGCTTACATCTGGCAATCGCGGCTTGACAGATCACCTAATTAAAATCACTAATGATCTGTTTTTCTCTCTTCTTTCCAGCACTCATGAGAGCCACCTCTGCTCAGGCCCTGGGGATCGATATTTAAAGATCGGAGACAGGCTTTTCAGGACCAGATATGCCAGAGCTGTCTCTCATAAAGTATAATCTGATGGGACTGACAGATAACATGACGACTAAATGACTGAACGGGTGAGGAAAGGGTATTGTGGCGGTGTGAACACAAATAAGTGGAAGTGGAGTTCTGCTGGAAGTAGCTCTCTTCTCGAAGGCAGGACAACAACGCAAAGACAATGAATGTCTCAATGTCCACACGAATGCTTTGCATTAAGACAGAGGTGGGACAGAATCGTCCTTCCTTTACTCACACGTCTCGATGTACACACTGACCCACAATGACATACACACGTACAAGCAACAAATCCAAAAAAGTTGTTACAAATGACAGGATTTGTTTGGGGTATAGAATATTAACATTATGAAATATTATCACATACTGTTATGGTATAGTATACTCTTATGTATACTACACTATATAAAGGCACGTCTTTATAGAGAGCTCGGAAAAGCAAGGACGCGCCGACTGAATATATCTTCCATCAGCTGCACTCACACTTGTATGTATGTGTATGTAAATTGGCCTGAATGCTGATTGGTCCAAGGAAGCAATCAAGGAGACAAAAGGCACAAAGCTGCTTGGGTTTGCTTTAAACAAAAAGGATCCAATCAGAGTGTATTATTGTAATCACAGTGGAAAGCTTTTACCAGGTACCAGGAACAAAACCGGGAGTGAGAGGAGGGGGGAAAAAAAAAAAACAAAAAACAAAAAAAAAACACGCACTCTTACATTGGATTAGATTGTCCACTGCAACAGTATTTTTTTTTAAAGCCCTTTAAAATCCCATGTTTTTTTTAAAATCCTATGTAATGGCCTTCTCATCATCTGCAGCCTTTTTCTCCAATAGACTGCAACAGGCATTAGATACGTAGGTATGCAGTATTTAGACATAAATATTATAGTCATAATAGTGAATGGATATTCAGTTTTATATTTATAGTTTATATTTTATACAGTTTTTCAACTGAAACATGGGATGTGCAGCTCCAGCTCAGGATTTAGTCGTCGTCTGACATGTTTAACAGATTCCACTTTTCTTTCTTTTTTTGCCACCGATTAATGATTTCAAAGAATTTGGGTAACGAATGCTACTTCCTCTAAATACTTTGGCTTTTTCTCTATCGCCTGCAGCACTTTCTAAAGCAAGCAAAGCCTCGAGGCACAAAGAAATATACACAAGCTGCATTCTATCTGCTCGGCACTGCATGCATATGCAGTGAATGCCCCTTTTTTCTCCTTTCCTTCAGGGGTCTATGCAAAAGCAACTGGGTTGTAAATGACATTGTCATGAGCGCCAAGTGCCGTGAACACTCACACATCCTGCCTCTGCTCAGAGCTTCACAAAACGCAGATGTTGCTCCAAAAGACCCACGGAAAAACGGCGGAGACCGAATTTAAATAAAAAAAAAGTGACAGGCCATCGACCTCTAACAAAACACACTCCTCCCCCGTTTAAAAAAAAAACACACAAAAAAACGAGTAATGGTTAGAGATGAATGAATGAATGGCTTTTATAGCAGCAGCTAGCTTTGGAAGTCAACAGTTGCAGAATAATATACAGTGAGCGCATCTCCCACAGTGTGTCTGTGTGTGTGGCAGGAAAATAAGCTTGCCAATCACTCCTTAACCGCCTTTAAGTACAGTACGGAACAGGATGTCACTGAGAGCACTTCCTGTCTGTGATTTACTACCTATTAATTACTGACGGAGCGACATCGGGGGTGGATGTCGCTCCGTCATCCGCCATGGTGGCAGTGGAGGCAACAAATACATGGATCAAATCTCAAATATCAAACATTATTGCAGCTATTAAATCACACATGCTGGATTTTAATTTGAAATTCAAGTCCAAAGATGAGCAAAGGCCCCTGAGAGCCTTTTATGATATGGACTGTACATGCAGATGTGCATGGCATTGGACAAAACCAAAACAATATATGGACACGTCAAATACAAAAGCTTAATAGTCATGCTTCTCTGTTTTCAAGGTACCCGGAATACCAGCATGTTGGATCCGTGCTGGGCGGGGCGGGGTGGGGGTGGGGGGGTTACATTCCCTGCCATTTCATTTGGCATCTGCATCCTGCCAGCAGCCAGTTCAGGCCTGTCTGTCTGTTCCTCTCAATCGGTTGAAGGCATCTCAGATCAGACTGCTCCTCGGCTCCAGCTTCGGGATCTCGCAACCCGACAAGCTCATTGCTCAATTCTCTCTTATGCACCGCTGTAATGGTTAGAGATGAATGAATGAATGGCTTTTATAGCAGCAGCTAGCTTTGGAAGTCAACAGTTGCAGAATAATATACAGTGAGCGCATCTCCCACAGTGTGTCTGTGTGTGTGGCAGGAAAATAAGCTTGCCAATCACTCCTTAACCGCCTTTAAGTACAGTACGGAACAGGATGTCACTGAGAGCACTTCCTGTCTGTGATTTACTACCTATTAATTACTGACGGAGCGACATCGGGGGTGGATGTCGCTCCGTCATCCGCCATGGTGGCAGTGGAGGCAACAAATACATGGATCAAATCTCAAATATCAAACATTATTGCAGCTATTAAAATCACACATGCTGCATTTTAATTCGAAATTCAAGTCCAAAGGCCCCTGAGAGCCTTTTATGATATGGACTGTACATGCAGATGTGCATGGCACTGGACAAAACCAAAACAATATAAGGATACGTCAAATACAAAAGCTTAATAGTCATGCTTCTCTGTTTGCAGGTACCCGGAATACCAGCATGTTGGATCCATGCGGGGCGGGGGTGGGGGGGTGGGGTTACATTCCCTGCCATTTCATCTGGCATCTGCATCCTGCCAGCAGCCAGTTCAGGCCTGTCTGTCCGTTCCTCTCAATCGGTTGAAGGCATCTCAGATCAGACTGCTCCTCGGCTCCAGCTTCAGGATCTCGCAACCCGACAAGCTCATTGCTCAATTCTCTCTTATGCACCGCTAACGCTGATGGATTCCATTGACGTACTGGGCCTTTGCTGCTAATGTTGCGAAACAGAGAAAGGGACGTGTTGTTCAACGGTCGAGACAACCCCCCCCCACCCCACACCAAAAAAAACCAAAACAAAAACAAAACAAAAAAACCTCCCTGAGCTTTCGCCAGCTATTTTGCGTCCTATTTGGCAAACGCACAGGGCCCGGCTTGGAAAACACACACACTTTCCCCCTCCAAATGTAGCGCACATAGCCTCAAGGTTGAAAACAATGATGTAATCCTATAAAGCCAGTGTAAGCAGCCACCAGAAGCAGGGGGCCAGACCGGAGGAGCAGAGATTGGGGTTGAGTCAGTTTGAAGCTGGTGACAGAATCTTTAATCTGTGGCGCTCGGTTGAAGTGGAGCCACGAGGCGACGGGGACTTGCGGTACAACGACACAAATCAGTCAGCTGGCTTTTTACAGCATGATGGACGCTGAGAGAATTTGGAACAACGGTGTGGCATGATAAATGTTGTATCTGCCACTTTTGGCTTAAACCGCCTTTTTTTTGTGCGCGCTGCCTCGGAGTGCTGACATTTTCCTGTGGCAGTAACAATAAATGTCCTGATTCTGCTCGTCATATGGAAACAGATGCTCCTGAACAGACATCCAGGCAACTTAAAGCAGACATTACCGTGGTGCTGCTGTTTCCGAAAGCAAAACGATTTCAGGCGATTTAAAGCAGGGTGTAGAACGTTTGTGTAGAACGTTTGTGCGCCAACACCTCCTCCCTCTATCAGTCTGTGTTCCTGTTTTCTCTGGAATTATTAAACCAAATCAAAACGCTGCAACAAAGCTACAGAATCGAACCTGTCTGCGGTCTGAAAGCATCGTTCTTTACCGCCGCAGACGGGAAAACCAGGACAGGACTTCTGTCATCGTGCGCCTTTTCAATTCTGCATGAGAACATAAAAGCCCAAAGAATTCAATCTACATAAAGCTAAATGAACGCTGAGCCTGTGTAAGGACGACCTGGGCCAACCGTCGCCGCCTCGCCTGCGTGGTCTGCAGAAGAAGAGGCTTTTCATTTGCTGCTGGAAATGATGTCTGTTTTCCTTTTCTTTCTCATTCCGGTATTCCAGTGCATCCATGACACCGAGATGGCTGTTTTCTAATTGCGCTCCATATTAATTTTCCATCCTGGCGGTCACATGGCAAAGATTGATTAAATTTAAATTGTTACTACAGAGTCTGGATGGAGCCTTTGATGCAGGAGCTAATGGAAGAATAAAGGGGGAGGGGGGGGGTAACGAATGCTGAGATCCTAATACTCGGAGTGAAGACTAACATCTCGACCACATGAAGTACTGGAGAGGCCAGTTCAGGCTGAGGTCGGGTCGAGGCGAAGGCCTGGCCAAGCAGCCCCCTACAGGCCTCACCAGGGAGAGTCCGAGCAGTGCTGTCATCCCAGCCAGCCAATTCAGTCTATGGGCCATAAATCAGCCTGGAGGCTTGGCTCCAGTGGGAGCGGCAAGATGGAGTGTGATGGTCTTGTTTTTACAAACAGTAGAGGGGCACCCTTACCGCACCACGCAAGCCATCATTCTCCACACAGCGCCGAGAGCTCGCCTTCTCCCCACAGCATCTGGTTCAGTCGCATCAACCCTCCACCACCCCGTCCCCCCACCCCACACACCCTCCCACCCCCTCACCGACACGACTAGATTCGCCCCACACGAGCCCATCGCTTGCGCTTCTCCTCCTCTTCTCCGTCCTGCTCTTTCATCTCACCGCCGCCGCCGCCTCACCGTACGTCGGCGTAATTAAATCAACCCGTCGCTCAAAACTCCCTCGCTCTCGTTTCTGCCCATCTAACCAGAATTCCCTCTTACTTTTCCCGCTCACGTATTAATTGTGGAGGAAATGAGATGTACCGGGGGCGGCCTTGTTAGCACTGTCACATGGCCGCTGAAGCTCGGGGACTATTTCTGAGCATTAGCACCAATCGATACATCAAGAAACAAACTCACTGTCTACTTCCTCCAACGGGTCCGGAGCGTGGCTGACAGTTTGAGTCACCTGACGCTGACCCTAAACGCCAAAGTTCAATTCACGTGCTTCACGAGCTTTTCATTCGCCAGTTCTTTAGGCATATGTCAATAATTGTTTGGAAGCGGTTCACACCAAAGTCTGCAAATATTTACCTCCACTGTCTCCGCTCCCATCTCGCCGCCACACCCCCCCCCCCCCCCCCCCCCCCCCCCCCCCTTATAAATCACTGTGTCATCGCGTAGCGGCGTTCTGTTCAAAGGGAGGACCACTAGCCAATGGGCTGCCTGATGTAGTGGAAATGATGCGAGCTGGCTGTCAGCGTGACATACAGCATGTGGGTGGGCTGCGTTCACAGACCTGGCAACAAACAGTGCTTTGCTGAGAGGCTTCTCCCACATTGTGCCCCGCTCCCACCATCACTGGCTCCTACAGGTTACAGTGCGTGAGCAACACTTTTTCCTGCTCCAGACGCACTGCCCCTGGCTTCTGTTGATACACACACACACACACACACACACAGAGCTCAGCAGGGCAGGGTTAACAAAGGTCAGATCGTGTGGGATTTTAAAAAAAAATATTTGTATACATTTTCATACAGTTACACGAGCCAGAGGCTGTTTAACTTTCTAATCGGGCTCAATGAACTGGTTTCACCCTGACAGAAAGGCACAGGGATGACAGCCTCACTGCACACGGCTGTACCAGCAGCACCAACACAACACAACTACAACTGTACAACTGTAGCCAGAGAACATCAGAGAGTCTCTGGCCCACAACGCCAATGCAACAACATGCAGGGACAGACTGGAGAGGAAGACATTATTCATGTGCTCTCTAGTCTGGACTTTGAAAACACAAACATTCAGATGGAAAATATCAACAGAGCTTTTTTTTTTTTTACTCAGGTCTTAGTTTTATGTGGAATTAAAATATGCAAATTGTAGAAGAACTTATTATTAGTCTGTGATCAAGATAATGATGCCAAACACAACGCTTTCGATGGAGAACAAACCAAACCAAAAAAAAAGCTTAATAGGTTTTTGACAGTAAATGAGATAATAATGTGGCCGCAGTTATTTTCTAGGAAAAACTAATCAGGGAGGTAAAACAGTGATGAGCTTCACTGAGGGAAATCTGGGTCAGAAGTATTTCAGGGACAAGAACATACCACCTGCCTGCTTCTGTCTACTTGGCTCCTTTCCTCCACCACGTTGACAGAACACATCTTGAAACAAAGTGGAGCGAATGCAGTGTTTCTGTGCTTAAGCTTGACCGAACGGGCGAGATAATTTGCTCGTAAACCCTCGAGTGTCGGAGAAGCGGGGGGTGGGGATGGGGGGGCAGGAAGAGACACTTAAATTACATCTGTGGACGGGGTTGAGGGGATTGATGAAAGCGATGGGATGGCGAGGATGAGCGTCGACTTGGGGTTGGAAGCTGGACTGGGAGCATTGATTTCAAACGCTTGCGAGAGAAAAAAAAACAAAAAAAAAAAAACAGCGGTTATGTCTAGTGAGTCCCGGGAGTCACTGTATCTCATCCCGACAATAATACTATATTCCCAAAGTGAATCTGTAGGTGTGTCAGTAGCTGCAAGTACAATGGGCACGGGAGGAAATACACAGTGCATACATCAGTGTAAAAATAACACTGGATTATGGAAAACGATGCAGCACGGAGCGTTTCATTAGTAAACAAGTCTATGACAATTTGTTGTCAACACTCATCAACACCTGCATTTGTGCCTGTGAAGTTGTGTCCGTACAGTCAGAGAACACCGATAATTAGGTGTGGGGCAACAGAAGAATGATTATTTAGTATGTAACACATTACTGCAGCGCCTTCATTGGTGCGTCGAGGTCCAGACGTCTGGGAACATCACACACCAGCAACTCAGGATTTCCTCTCTGACTCCATCTGCTTTGCCTCAAAGGAGCGTCTTTACATTATTAATATAAACGTGGCTTCTCACTGAGTCATGTTCGCTCTCTGTCAGCCAGGAACATGTGCCTGGGATTCTACATCATCTTGCCGCAGTGGCACCAGCATGGTCCAGACTCTCGCTTGTTTTCTTCCCCTTCAAAAAAAAAAAAAAAAAAATCCACTCGTCTTCCCCCCCACCCCACCTCCACCCAACAGTTTTAACAACCTACTGAAAGTAGGACACTGCATCATGGTGAGCGTGGTGGTATGTAGAGTGATAGGCGGGTTCATTTCACCTCGCCGAGACATATGCGGCGTGCGTGGGAGGGCCGTTCTCGGAATGCCGATCGCCGGCGCGAAAAAGACGCTCGTCCTCTTTCCCTTCGCTGGACCGGATTGACAGCATCACTCAGGGCCGAGCGGCAAATAAACGAAATAAAGAAACCGCAGCGAGGCCCTCGCTGTGTGCAGACGCATTAGATTTACACCTGCTGGGCCGGAGGGGGAAAGAAGCAAGAGGGAGGCCTTTTCCCAACACCCTCTATTTCTCTGTCACAAAAGCCATTCTTGTTGGCACCGTGAAGGCATGCTGAGTCTCTCTCTCCGCTCCTCCATTATTCACCACAGCGAGGTCTGCACCACGATGCCACTCAATATCAGGCAGAAAGGACCAATGTGTGTCGCATTAACCACCCACCATCCAGTTCTCCACTACACAGAGGCCTGTCAGCGCTGAGGCAGTCCAGGCAGGAGCAGAGCTGCAGCTCCGATCAAAGCCACCGACTGATACGGAGGTGGGCGCCCGAGCAGAGGAACAGAGCAGGAACTAACAGCCACATCTTCTCTGATTTGAGGAACATGATTATAGCATACATAAGAGTGATGGCACCGCTCCGACACACTGGGAGTAATTGGATTTCTCCGGCCGTGTGCCCACTCATGATAACATGCTGGGCTGTGACATAAAAAGTCCTTATGTGTGGCAAGGGAGCAAGGTGCAGCGGAGTGGAAGTGACAGGTGTCAAAGATCCAATTCCGGCGCTCCTCTCGATCCCAGACTTCCCTCTCTCTCTCTCTCTCTGGAGACTGCCGAGGAACAACCTGCCCCCCGGTGAAGCCAAACACGGCGCTTGACATTCACTTGCAAATCCGAGCGAGTTAAACCTATGTGGAGTGAGGTGGAGGAGCTGGAGGAGGACGGAGGCTGCAGTGGGGGTGGGCGCTGGCATTCATGTGGAGAAGAGGTCACGGCCTGATTGCTTGCTTTGTTTATTTTTTGATGCTAATGCGAGCTGAATACAGAAGGAGCACAAGATGCGAACACACAAAAGGAGCCTGAGACCACCCCCCCACCTCTCCTCCCATCCTCCCCCCTCCACTGCAGATCTTAATAGACGTTGGTGGGGGGTGGTGCAGTGTCTGGCCACAGTTCCCTCCCCGTCCTCTTGCGTAGATTCTGGCCTCATCTTTAATGAGGATCGCATGAGAACAGGCACATCATTAAAAAAAGAGCCAGTCGGAGACATTCCTGCCTGGCATTCAAGCTAACGGCCGACCTCGCCTATTACATTTATCCTCCACTTTAAAGAGGCGGGGGACGACGCCGCTGTTTGAGGAGTGACATTTGAAAACGCCAGTCGCATTCGCCGTGCGAGTTCTGCTGCTCAGTTCGTTATACACGGGCTACGGTAAAGAATTTTTGTTTTTTAATGTATGCAATAGTTATACATTATCTTTTACAAGGTTCACACTAACCTGATTAATTTGATATGATAATTAGTTTAATGCGCAGAAAGTCATGCGGGGGCTTAAAGCAAACACCTTATTAGCCGTAGCATACGGAAATATATGAATAATGTTTCTAATGTTGATGAATGTGCTACTAATGTAATTATCCTTCGCTGCCAGCTACAACATAATGTAGACGCACCACTCTGCATCCTGTTCATGACCTTTCTTACCCATGGACAGAGTCAAAGCAGGAAGACATCAGACCCCGGAGCGCAGGCGCCACAGCGATCCAAACAGACTCGATGGCGTTTTGAACTTCATTCGAGAAATGCGACCTGAGTCGGTTTACTAGCGATGCGCGTCTCAGACACTGAATAGGAAATAAACAGGTTGGAAAGACGGATAATTGTTGAGACCAGATGGAGATGGGTGGCCGGGAAAAGGTCAGGGATAGGCTCCCTGGGTCCACACAAACCTCAGCGGGCCCCTTCTTTCTGTTACTGTGCCTTCACACCGCCATCAATATTTGATACCCAGGGTCACTAGCAGCCACAATGTTCCTCCCACTACTGAAACCTTCTCCAAATGCTGAATTAGAACCCAGTGAGCTCATCCCTGCAAGGTCATCCAGCGGACAACCAGGACCAGTGACACTAATTGCTGAATGACAGATAGTGATGATGGAGGTGGTTTGGACGACTTCTCCTCAACCACTGTTTAACTTCTGCTGAGCGCAAATCCACACAACGCTATTTATTTCCTAGCGTACGCGTGGCGTCGCTACAAGAGAAAATTCTATATTTCCGCGGCTATAAAATGCTACAGGATAAATCAATCTGGCTGAATATACACGAGCAGAGCGGAATATGGAAATATTATAGCAGTGCGCCTAAGGTAGTAACCTTTTGTTGCCACAACTGAGGAGGACGAGATAACTTTACATATTTCTCTTACATATTCCATCTGGGTTATGATGTTGTCAGGAGAAGCCGGGGTGATGAGCGCTAAGATAAAAACCAGGATGGAGACGACAAAAGGCACTGAAGGGGGTGGGGGGGAAATGAAAGAAAAATAGAACATAGGGAATCTCAAATGGATTAAAGGAGGATGGAGGTATAGTGTTTTTCCCACAGAGAGGAAGTAATAGGGGTTAAAAAAAGAAACGCACATTGCCGCAACACAGGAGACCCCCCCCCTCCCCTCCTCTCTCTCTTCCTCCCTCTCCACAGCTGCAGTGATAAATGTCTCTTTGTATTCTGGACAGGAAAACTGCGGGCTACAATATACTTGTCAGAAGACAGCTGATCCCCCCCCCCCCCCCTTAAACAGAGCCGAGTATATTCCTAATCTTTCCTTTCACCGCAGCAGGAGATAAAACAAATGCCTCATGCCAAGACACATAAAGGCAAGAAAATCTCTCCCCGCTCACCACCCATTGGTGCAGAGCGTACCAACCAATACACCCCAGCGTGCACAATGTATGTGTTTGCAGCAGGTGTAGCTACAACCGCACGCCGCTTGTGCGCTGCCTAAATTTCACGGCATCCTTAATCCGCGCAGCGTAGCCACGGTTCCACTATGAGGGCTCCTAAACGGAGTCGGTGCTACAGGTAATGGAGCTGATTATAGCGATCTGGGCTGTGGGCCAGCTGCCAGACTGCCCTGCCTGGAGGGAGCACAGGCCGCCTGGTGTCTGATATCCTGGGATCCCTGTAATACAAGCCTTGCTTTGGCAGTCACTATCCTGCCCACTTCCAGCCACACACTGAGGCTCCTTTCAGTTAGCCTATGTGTATAGTATGTCCTCGGCAGGTTGTTTACGCCACATGGTATCGGCCTATAGTCGTACTGCCTCAGCAACAAGGCTGTGGTAAGTCGGGCTATTGTGGGTCTGATACTTTCTAACCCGACCTGTGCGGGCTTCGCCGTCCTCTAACGACATAACCCGACTTCCTCCGCAGCCCCGCTAGTTCTTCTGTGGCACTTACCCAACTGACAGATGTTCTGTTTTCCTTAGGTGATGTCGGAATAATGGTATCCAAACAATACAAAATGTCAACGTACAAAAAGTAATACAAAACACACGTAAAGAGTAATAAGTAATTATCTGTGGATTACTTTTCCTGAGTAATCCCTCTCATCCGGCCAATTAGTTGGGATTTTATTTCGGCCTGGAGGTCGTTACGGCTCCTCAGGCCATACGTCCTCTTTGTTTCCACCACAGTCTTTAGCACTGCTTGAGTCGTACTGCAGCGGAGAATAAGTTGTGCCCACACAATGACCTCAAAGAATTAGAAAGACAATGGCCGGTGTCTCGGTTCATTTCGGAACCAGAATCAATTGGAGGCGCAAAATGTTTTTTTTCGCCCATAGGGCGTCTCGCTTGTGCCATCTCTTCACTTTCCTGCTGCTCTCCCTTTTCCCTTCTGTCTCTCTAATAAACCTTTAACGACAAACACTTGCATACACACACACACACACTCACACACACACACACACTCAATATACTGTGTACACACGTTCAGCACATTTAGAATTCAGCTCCTCTCTCCCCTCTGTTTAATACACACTCAGCCCCCATCAACTTCAGCATATTACCTGCTCTTAATCTCCCTCCCTCTGTCTGGGATCATCCTGATCCCCCTGTTTTCCCATCTGCTCTCGATCGGGGCCCGGTTTGGCTAGGTGCTCAACAAACAACAGTGATTCGCTGGGTTTCTGCGGAGATTATTAACACACCTAGCATGCCACAGCATCATGAATAAGCAATGGAGATCCGGAGCCCTATTTTATCTCCGTCTGTGCGTTTCCTCCCTCCTTCTCTCCGTCTTTCTCCCTCTCCCTCTCTCTCTCTTGCCCCGGCGCGTTGTGAACTGAATGCCAGGATTGTCTAGAAAATGAGCTGTCAGTGGAGGGTCCGCAATGAGATACATCAGGCTCATTGTGAGCCCTGGAAAATAATGAACTATTCCCATTTCCCTCGCTCTCTGATATGTTCAATACGCTATCCATGACAAGTGTGGCGAGATAAGAAGTCCCCTCTTGAGCTGATTAAATACACTGGCTCGGGCAGGGTAAGGGTTCAAAGGGATGCCATTATTGTTGGTATTGTAACATTTCTATATGTTTTCAGTCTGGGCCGGAGATAAAGATATTTTGTAATTTTTTTGTTGTTTTTTTTTGTTAGCTTGGGTCGTAGAAGAAAATGTTGGTTCGACCCCCAAATATCATTGAATGTATACACAAAATCAATCCACTATGGTGACCCCCCCGATGGGAGCAGCCATCATCCATCATCAACAACAACACCTTATGGAAGTGCTGCAAACCAATACTGTACTACCAAGAGGCCAAAACCAAAACACATACATTTAGAGTAGATGTAAAGGCAGTAGTTTAGATCGAGACAGATTTGATGTACTCAGTGAAACATCTTCACTTTCTCAGTGTCGCTCAGCTCTGTTCATCAGGTGCAATACGTCAATACGTCAGAGCTGGATCTTTAGATATAGCGATGAAAAAGACGAGGCCAGATGGACGCGGCTTGAAACGACATCCGTTCTCCTGCAGCCCTCAACATCTCAGAGGCCAAATCTGCATCGCGCTTGTTCATTACAGGCTCCACTACACCAGGCAGCATCCTCCGGTGTGTTGGAGCGCACGCCGCGTGCACTCTATCTCCTTTAATGCTTGTATTGCACTGAGCTCTTTGTCACTGTCAGCCATTTTACCTCCACCACAGGTTCCACATTAGATTAGGCAAATCCAAATCAAAATGGATGGTCCCAGTATAGAGTTTGTATGTTAATCCAATCACACACACACACACACAAAAAAAACCCCACATCATAACCCAACACGTGTTGTTGCCAGTTCGAATCTCGCGAAGGATTTTGATGCTTAATTCAATCAAAGGTTGTATGAGAATCAGTCAGATCCTGCGGCACGTTCACAGTTCTCCTGGAGAAGTGTGAGAAAGAAAAAAAACAAAACAACTCCGACCTGTCAGATAGATTGTTGCCTCTTTTCCTCTTTTTTCATTTTCCCTTGCTAAGACTGCTCACTAGATTCTCAGCTCATCTCTCCATCTCTGTCGTACACACACACACACACACACACACACGCACACACACACTCCCCCTCATGTGTTGTCAGCACAGCCCTGTTCCTGTTGCCTTCCCGATTCTGACACCTGTCAGCATTTTCCTCAGTAGATCAGGGAGCCGCAAACTAGAAATGTTCCCGTGTTGAATTTAGGGCAAGTGTGCAGCAGGAAAATGTGTGAGGTGCTTTACTCTTGCTTTAATTCAACAGGGGGGGAAGGGGAACTGCTTGACTGGCACTAAGTGGGGAGAGCTGCGGGTCGGAGACGTTCGGAGTCGGACCAGAAAGACGGAGAGATATGGCAAGAGCAGGAAAAAGAGAGAAAGAGAGAGAGAGAGAGAGAGAAGGGGGGCTGAAATCAATTAGGAACGGCGAGACCCTACGGATCTGCTGATGGAAGAAGGGAATAAGGAGTAGTCTGCGTCCCACGGAGGGGGCTTCCATTCCTGGGCTCCAGCTTCAGGCACACACCCATAGGGAGCTTAGAGATAGATGAGAGATATTCTCCAGAGGTGGAGGCCAGAGAATGTGTCAGAAACAAAAGAGGCGTGTTTCCCTCATCTGGCTAATTGAGCACTCTTGAATCCCTTCGCGTCACATAAACGAAGAGAAAAGGAAACGTCGACCTGAAAGTTCCAAAACCACAAACCTCCAAACCCCCAAATCGGACACGGCGACGCCACGTCATGCTCTCCCCTCTCCCTCCCGCGGAGATAACCCGTGAGATTTAACCAAACACGAATCTTAATCCCTAAAAGCCGTGGATCATCCACATCCAGGAGGAATTAAAGTGCCAGCTATGACAATCAAAGGAAGTCGAAAAATAGATTCAGCTCTTTGTCACCAGCCCCCTCGGAGTCTGTTCCCTAGCGTCTCCCTTGACACTAATGGTTCTACGGAGGCAAAGCTAGCATGTTGCGCGTCTCAACCCCCCCCAACTTCACAGACATGCCTATAAAGATAAAGAAGAAATCAGTTTTTATACAGCTCTTATTCTCAATATCACAGTTACGGCGATAATCATCCGTTTTTATTTCAATGGCAGACACAGTGCGAGGGAGCTATTACGTGTTACAGATAGGTTTTTAATAGATCTTATGAGATTTTGTGTAATTTGTTCTTCGGATACGTCCCTGATCTAATCCGCCGGGTGAAGATATTTCAGGTCAGGCTTGAGATTCCTGGATGGGATTTGACAAAGACGCGTTTGCTCAGATTTAAGTCACGGGCACTTTACTGAGAGTGAAGCGAAAAAGAAATAGCATAACCACGATGGGCAACGGCCAGACACCAAACTCCCGACTTGGTAGTGAGGATAAATGTCCGCTGTGATATGGTGCAGGGTTAGTTAGCGCACATCACACGTGGAATCCCACAAGATGAAAGCGCACCAGACCACCTGATGTGGATGCGGGGGATTTGTGAAAAGGTAACGACGAGCCTCCTGGGCAAACAACAGAGTTCCGCGGCGCCGGGAACGGTAAACATTTGGACTGCAAAAAGCCTCGGAGTTTAACTCTTCCTCCTTATCAGCCTTCTTTTGTTCTCGGCACTTATCAACAAAGAAAACACAACAATAACAACACCCACAAAAAGAGAAAGAAGAAATCAAGGCCTTGATCCTCTGCCTGTGTGAGCTGTTGTCCTTTGGCAATTGCAGTCTCCCGACTTGTTCTCCGCCTCGGCTGATGGGAGAGGTGCACTATATAACAGGATTACTCCCGGAAGACATGGAAGCAGCGGGGTGTTCAAGTAAACACGCCTCTTTGTTTTCCGACAACACTGACGTCCCCGTTCACTCAGAACTAGCAGGTAGCGCCAACGTGTCGATTACGACGGATGAGCTCAAAGTTAAACCGCATCAACTCGTGACCTCAACCACTGCGGTTCTTTAATGACGGAAAACTTAAACTCTTCCGTTACGAACACTGCTCTCATGGAGAGGAGTCTCACACAGACGCACTAAAAAATGTTTAGAATGTAAAATCCTCATCCAACAATGGAGAGAGATTCAACCCGCACCATGTGCTGAATGTGCCCATCTCCGTCTGCCCTTTTAACCATGTAATTAGACCGTTGAGATGGTAACGGCGGGCTGATTTCATTTGCTGAGTCATTACATTTCTGCACATGTAAGGATCTTTGGTCCGTTCATTTAATAATCGCGAACTCCCATTGCTCTCCGGTGGGACCATCGCCGGTGACTGACTTTTAAAACAAACAGGGAGGGAAAAGGTTGGAGTGAAGCCGTTTTGTCAAGTCCTCGGCGAACGCCATCAAAACAACAGAACAAAGGAGCAGAAAAGAAAAGCCAATAACAAACCATCTCATTGGAATTCCAAACAGATACTTTGTTATCATCGCTTCGTTCTGGTCAAAACACCGGACAGCGCTGTGAAATAGCCTCTTGCTCTGTTTACCAGCAGTGTCGAGCTGCATTACACATTCCGGAGTCACACGTCCATTTTGCCGAAACAGATACAATCGGTGGTGGTGTTAATGAAAAAAAGGAAGAACCGCCTGAGAGAGCTCTCCCCACTTGTAATATTCCTCATGTACATCATTTATAATTGTCTCCGATAATGAGATCTCACAACCAGAAGACCTGTCAGCGTGTGCGTTTTTTTAAAAAATTTTTATTAGAAGCACAGAAACGGTAGTGGGTTGTGTAGTAATTACATCTGGCAACCAATAGTCAGCAAATTCACTTTTCATTGTTCATTACTGTCTGAAACCACTGGGGGAACACACAGTAAAAACTGATTCAACTGGTCACTACACTCCCTATACATCAACACACACACACACACACACACACACACACACGTCTCTCTGTATTAATCTACCAGCCACGACGGCCGATCCATTTCTTTGACTGAATCCTGAAACGCGTAGGCCATCTAATGTTATTACTTCCTGGTCAAACAACATCAACAGCAATATTGGAGCATCAGGCGCCTGTACACACGCATCACAGCTTGTTCATCCACACACTTCATACATATATATATACTTCAAAAAAAAAAAAAAAAAAAATCTCTTGCTCTTACTCATACTTGCACTTCTGAAGACTGCAGTGGGCATAATGCACCTTAAAAGATGCTCTCGGGGCATAAAAAACAGACTGCGGCGCACACATGAATACACATCGGTCTTATCTTGAAATTGGCAAAGCGCACTCCAAAGGGTGTTGCAGTGCTCCAAACACACGCACACACACAGACACACACATACACAAACGAGCAGGGATTTTCTTACCTTGGTCTGGCAGCTGGCAAACATTAGGGGGCACAGTCATGTTCAGCACGTCATTGACAGCCGTGTCAACATAGTGTCCTCTCTGGACGTCATGTTCGCTGTCAGTCTGGTCGCTCTCCTCATGACCGCTGTCCTTCAGACTGTTCCCCTCCAGGTCCTTGAATGTGGATGTGCTGCATGGGGCCCGGGAGGGAGGAGAGGAGAGGAGGGGGAAATGTTGATTAACTGTCACAACACCTTCTCTTTCTCACATTCCTCCGCTTGTCTGGTCTGTGACGACACGTCCGTCTTTTACCCTTTTATTTTGACGTCCTTCTCTAAATCCTGTGGCCCTTTAAGACGATTCCCATTCCTTACAAATAAATGAACGGAAGTCATTTCTTTTGCAGTAACCACGAAACGAAGGTTCAGATCTTTTTCGAGTCCTGTTGGATTAAGTGGACGTGTTTTTGTTTTTTTTTCTCTTCTTGTCTTTCTCTTTTACCTTCACTGATAGTTGTATAGCAGCGTTACACAGAGCCTTTTCAGACGTGCAGGGACATTTGGGATGGATGCACTGACTTCAAGGACATCACACTGAACAAACAGGAGGCACTCAGTCACTAAAATCAAACAAATGCCGCAGTAATCAGGAATTCCTGGAAGGAAGATGGATGTAGGAGACGCTGGAAGCATACAAACTGAGCATCTGTCTTGTTTGGGGCTCACAGTCAATAAAGAGGATGGGGTGTGTGTGTGTGTGTGGGGGGGGGGGGGCACTATCAACAGCTGCACAGTAACAGCATGATTTCCCTCCATTTGATTTCTATCCCACTGGAACAAATTCTGCTTTACAAACAACACTAAATAGGGGGTGAATATATGAGCGTGTGTTCTCGCGTGAGGGAGAGAAAAAATATATAAGGGGAGGAAATAGGTTAGAAAAGAGTGAGAAGAAAAGACAGCAAACAAAAAGAAGGGGGGGGGGGGACGGTGCAAGGAGGCGGCGTTCCCCGGCCAAAGCCTCACATTCTCCAGCCTGGGAGAGAGGACCGGGTGGAGCTAATGTGGGCTCTCTGATGTTATCACTGTAATTGCACCTGTCCCAGACCATAGCCCCACCGGCTCCTGAGGGGATTCCTTTGTAGTGTGCTGCCGAGGGCCACACTTGAATGCTCTTTGTTTACATTAATGCAAGGGAATCTTTTTTTTTTTTAGGGTGTGTGTGTGTGTGTGTGTGTGGGGGGGGGTTGCCATAATGGGTTTTCAAAAAGGTCGGGATGGCCTCAAAGAAAAGAAAGACTGGAATGTTCCCTGGCTGCAGGTAAAATGGGAGATTTGAAGTTCCCGAGGAGAGACGGGTTACAGAACCCTCAACGGCTGGAGGGAATTATTATATGACCCCCCCCCCCCCCATATGCCCCCCCCCCCCCCCCCAATCCCAACCCCCAACCCCCAACCCTGCACCACTCCCACAAACCTCTCTGATATCTCTGTTCAGGTAGACTGAATAACAATGGACAAGGAAAATGTTTACTCTTAAGAAGCTCCCCCAAGGACACAGTGTCTCGAAAAACACCAGGGAGAAGTCTCCTGAACTGAATTGAATCCTTATGTACGTGAGCCACGCGTGTGGCCAACGAACCGAATTACACCAACGTAACAAGGTT